>MU210310.1:83259-140088 GCA_017315185.1 Bubo scandiacus | reverse complement strand
AGTTTGTCAGGATTCAGCGTGTCTCCCTGATCCCGGCTGGTCTGAGATCAGTAGGTCTCCAGGTCGCTGTGAGCTGCAGTAGCAGCTAATAGGAAGAAGGGTATCTGAATCTCAGCAGAATAAAGCAGTCTCCTGTGTTTAATCATTTTATTAGAACCTGAAATAGCAATGAAGGCAAGGATGTTTGCTAAATCAGTCCCTGTTAACCTACCAAACTTACCTTCATTGTTAGATATAAGGTTTGGTAGCACTCATGAGGCTTTGGGTTTTTTAAAGCGCAACATAGGACTCAAAACTCCAAAAGCTCATCTATTTCCCCCGCACATCCAGGCTTATGCCAGGTAGTCTAGCAAAAGATACTGTCACTTCACAAACCTTTTGTTACATCAAAGTTCTTTGATACACCCAGTACAAACTCCCCATCACAGACAGAGGTTCTATGTTTAAGCAAAATAAAGCTGATAAATACTGTAGGGAGTTATTTTCTACATGGAAACAAACAAAAAAACCCCAACAAAATAACAAACCCTCTCTCTGGAAGGGATTAAAGAAGAGTGACTTTTTTTAAACCATGTTGGCTGTAAGGGTGACAAAACCCCAATATCCTTCACATTGTAACATGAAACCAGCAGGAACATGAAAAATATTGACAGAATGAAGATGAGAGGACAGAAAAGGGACTTTCTGTCTGAAGCATGTTTCAAGTATCTTAGATTTTCAAAGCCATTTTAAAAGTTTTGTGCACTCAAATTGCTCCTGAATACTCCACTATTTTTTCTGACTTTTCCACCTAATTACTTTTCTCTCCTCTCAAAGAGCAACAGAAAATGAGAAAACAGATCACAGGAGAGAGACAATGAAAGCAGTGAGTTAGCATATACTGTCAAGTATAGAAAGTATTCTGTAAACTGTCAAATATAAGAGCAACACAGCAACTTTCATTTTTCCTCCACTTAAAGCAATCACATGAAAATGTTTAAAAGAAAATGTCCAAAGTTCATGCCCAAGCTCCTCAAAGTTTTAAACACAGCATCTTACAACTGGGAGAGCACTTTTTATCTTTTTATTTGTAAACCAAAGTTTGAAATACCTTACAATGTACTTTTAATTTAATTTTTCTAAAGAAACATCATTTAAGAACTGAAAGAACAGTGTGCCACTAAATGTTAAGGACCATATTTTAAAAATCTTTATTAAAAAAAGGTTACATAGGTATGAAGAATTTAAGTTGCATTTTAAAGTCAACTACTTAAGCATCTAAATGATTTAAAATTAAGTGCAAAATTGGAAGTTCAGTCACAGATGAGGCTGTAGAGTTGTGCTTAACATAGAAGAGGTCTACCCATGGCAGTGCACAGCTGCACACTCACAGGCTAACTCAGTCTGTCTCAGCCATGAATCCTGCAGATCTGAGCGACACCATTGATTAGGTCAGTTTGATCTACTTAATATAAACTCTCCCTTTCTAATAAGAAGGATATTAACTAAAGCTTTCAGTTAAGCAATAAAACCTTTCTAATTAGCAACAAAAAATAAAAATTACATGCTTGCTCTGTTTCAGGCACTTTTAAGATCATAGTTTATTTACTGTAGGTAAAAAGCAGATTAAGGGATCCCTTAAATTTCAACTCTAGTTATATACCATCTAGTATTCTTGCTCTGAATATTAACCAAAAAAAGTTTCTAAACACCTGTAAGTCCCACTATAAATCTTCATTGTTATGAGGAAAAAAACATCATTAATGCTTAATTTGTTCAGTTCGCTGTGAAACCAATGGGAGCTAACAAGCAGTGGCAAAGAGACAATAAATTTTAAAAAGCCAAAGTTTTTTATATATATATATTTTTTTACAATAGTGTGCTAATCAGCATAATTGTGTATAAAAAATTAAAATATAGCAGAGCATCCCATTACAGAAATTTTAATCATCTGAACTGCAGTCATTACTTGCTAACCATTTACATGCAACACCTGCTAGGACTGACTTTTTGTTTTTAAAGTGTAAAATAGATTATGAGGTTTAAGAGACAAACATTAATTTGTGTACAAACAAAATTAAAAACTGCACTCAAGAATTGTACTTGTCACAAGCTTCTTCCATACAGGAGGGGAAAAAAAAGAAGAAAAAAAACTTACAAGCAATGACATAAAGTGGTCTCTTTCTATACACTAATTATCAAATGCAATGCATAGACTGAGAATACCTGGATGACAAACTCCGTAGACACCAGAAACAAACAGCTTTCATATACATGCTCCTTATAGGAGGCCTTTCTTTCCATCAAATGGCAATGGCTGATAGCAAATAAGGGGTAGCAGGTATACAGCTAAGTAGATCTTGCAAAATACTAAGATGGGGCAGTTGTTAATATACAATTTGAACTATATATACAATATAATGGAATGTATCCCATCCCAAAACTGGTTTATGAAACAGTTGGACCTTTCTACACTAGCCTTATGACTCAGCTATCCTTCTAATGAAAACATAAGTACACAAGAGACTTGTATGAAAAGTAAAATTTATGGGGCACTTTACAGGAACTATTGGCAAAGCTGTTTAATGGCATTTCTGCTTTTAAAGTAATTTTGTTAGGTATAATTGAAACATTTGTGTATAAAATGTCCTGACAGACACTTCAACGTGGAGCTTTGGTGATTTTAAAAGGCCCTTTTTTGATCTGTTATGAATTGTACTGAAGAAGTATCGATGCATGCACACATCTGTGTCAGCTGAGACTAGTGATCCAACTGCATGCACATTTCCTCCTTGAGGTGCTTTCCATGTTAAACCACTTCAGTAACAGTAAGATGAAAAATAGATTAAACAAAGTATTTCAGATAATTCAAACTGAATAGGAAATGGAATGCCAATATGGCAGTAAAACCTTTTTCTGTTGTTGTTAAACAGGAAAGTCTCTTGTACCAGCAGAAACCTGTACACAGATACACAGAGGAGGGAATACACCACTTATAATTCCCATTAAACAAGAGCCGATTCATCATGTGAGAAGGTACAAATTACAGAAAACATGAATAGTCAATAGAAGAGAAACAACTGGTTTACATGAAAGGAGAACACTTCAGTCTGAATGCAGTTATTTTGTGAAAGCTGCTACAACAGCCCACAGAACCTCATTCGTGTTGGCTTTCATACATTCAACCTCAGGGTCTAAATCCAGAAGCTGCCGCACTCTCTTTGTGGCTAAATCATACTGCTCATCCAAAAGGGGGGCAAAAGCGTTCTCCAGAACATCTGAAGCATGGGCTAAATAAACAAGTGCCAGCAAGCGCTTGTCCATGCGGTGAGGGTCATTCACCCATTTGTCAAGAACTGCTTCTTGAACCTTCCTGATGAGGCGCTGTTTGATATTGTTGTTGGTGAGAGGGTGCGTAGTCATGTCAAAAAGAAGGAAGTTTTGTTTCTCTGTTGTCAGTACACCTTTTTCCACTAGATTTTTAGCTAACCGTTCACGGACATTTCGCAATTGGTAGTGTAACTTCAATGGGTTCCATGTTTCACCTAAGAAAACAAGCAAAAAAGCCAAGACTCAGGCAAAATTTAAGCTGTACTATCACAGTGATTCTCCTCCCCCACTGCAGAATGAGCTGTCAAATTCATATAGCTGACTATTACACTAAGATACTGTGCTCATGTCAGCATATCTCTGATCTCTGACCTACCCAGATATATGCATAGAGACAGAGGCCATGAGAGCCTCTTTGAGGAGTTTCAGTGTACATTTAAAGTTTGGACAAAATGCTAGCTAAGCCATGTCTTGATTAGGGATATGACAAATAAGCACTCTTGTACTGAAGGAAAATACACACCCCCCTCAAGAAAAAAACCCCAAAACAAAACACCAAACAAAACACCACACACAGTCATGAAGAAAGAGTTAATAAAAACAAAAATAAGCATCTCCTCCAATCTTGTCCATTTGTCTACTTCCAGCCTTCTATCAATTCAGAAGCTGGAAGAAGTGTCATTGCCATTCTTTCTGCCACAGAGACAAGCAAATGCACACCTACCCTATAAGTCCTCCTCATTTCTCTATTTCTTCAGGTTTACATTATTCTCTCCCTTCCTGCCCCCACCAGGTGAAACACTGTGTGAGTGTGAGTGTGCACATTACACACGGGCACATGTTGGGCAGGGGCTTTGATGTTTCTATAAAAATTATTTCTAATGTTTTTTTGTTAAGGCAGGAGAACTGGGTACTTCAGAGTGTGTGAGTGTGTGTGCTTAGAGGAGGGAATTTTAAAAGCACAAAATCAGCATCAACAGCTACTGAGAAAGCTAAAGTTGCTAAGCACTGAGAAATCCATCTTTGCTTAAGAGTTTACTTAACAAGCTACAATTTTAGGTCCACCCTACCTAAGTATTTATTGTAAGTATTAAAATCCCCTCCTGATATAAAACAGCCTATGCATTTTAAGAGGCGAGGGAAGAAACAGCATAAAGTATTCCTTACATAGATGGTGTTTTTCCCATAAATGATGTGAGAATTTCTATATCAGAAAGCTTTTAAAAAAATCATTGGTTAACGAATAATACTACTACTACTACACAGATTACTTTAAAGTTTCTACCATTGTGATGGAAGGTGACTTACACTGTATCCAAGTAACAGACAAGTAAACAAATGAGGTGACACCAGATGCATAGTGAAAGGTAGAGAACCCACCCAGGCCTGAACTCCACAAGTCCCTGAAGTAATCACATTCCCATTGAATGGGATTTCTCAGCTTGACCATGAATGAAGCTATCACACAACAACAACAAAAAAAAGTCATCTCCTTACAGTGTTTCACAGGGCAAAGGTAATTTCCTAGATGTTTCTAAATTTGTTAGGTGGATGTGGCTATATGATGATAAAAATCAGTACTGTGGTGACACCTTGTGATCAATCTCCTCAATTACACAGGCACTCGCTTCAAACACAAGACACATGTTTGTTACATCTACAGGAAGACCTGACATTTTGATCCAAACTTCTGTATTCCCTATACTTGATTCCCTTAGAGGCTATCTTATAAACAAGATCAGCCTGGCAAACATCACCCTAAATGTCCATATAAATATTTCCATGATGGCTTTGAACACTAACTTCAAGCAGCATTCTTCACATCACTGATAAGTATGGATAGAGTAGCTATTTTCCAGGATCAGGCCCTAAATCAAAATTCTAAGAATTTATCAAAAACCCAAAACAAAACACCAAAATATTTTTCTTCAAAGGGCATTTCTCTAAACTATGGGAAATGCAAAGAACCCTAATGCCATCCAAGAACTAGTAATTAAATATACATGTGTAAGTAAAAATGATTGATTGAAGTCTCAGCCACAGCACTGACAATAACTATCTTCCCAGAGCCAAAGCTCAGCAGGGTCAGGAAAAACCTTAGCTTAGCTCAAGGAAAACCTACAACATTGTTCATTCATTAGTTGACCTTTTTTGAATCAGTACTAACTTGATGTGCTCTGTACTGTGAGAGAAGGTGAAATGTCAGCACAAATTATGTATTTGGGACAAGAAAAAATAGCGGTTTATGCAGGCTGTAACAGTGAAGGAGGGCTGAGCAAGAACTGAACTGCAAGGCTATATAGCAGCCATGACCCCTACTGACAAGGGCTGCTTTGTTCTCCTCTCTCCCCTCTCTGTCTTGACAGTCAAGGAACAAGAGAGGAGTGATGGCAAGGGCACTGAGTATGAACTGTATGCGAGTATGCAAGGAAGGCTGCTTCAGGTGGTGTGAGAGACAACTTGTAAGAATAGGTCCTGAAAGAAACAGGCCTGCAAGAAACAAAGACTGAGAAAAACAGCCTGAGAAAGAGATAAAAGTTGAGGCCCTCCAAGCTAAGGAATGCCTCAAACACTCGCAAGACAAAACTATGAGTCACAGGGTGGATGGTGTGGAGGTCGAAGCTGATAAGGCTGCCCCAATAACACAGGATGCAGCTGGAGGAGGGAGCCCTGTGGAGACAGGACGGCTCTGCTCTGGGGCACCTGGACAAATTTCAAGGCCCATCTGTCCGATGAATGGCCTTTGCTTCATTATCCACGAAATGCATATTAAAGTTAACACCCCTCAATATGCTAACGAGGGCTAACATGATCATGCTAATTACATCATCCCATGAAACACCTTACCCCTCCCCGTACATGGGATACGTAGGGATGTGGGTCGACCTAGGGGATGGACCCAAGGAAAGTGGGTATAAATTGAGGGGGGGGGGAAGGAGCAGGGGGTTTGGAGAGTGCAGTGAAGTGAAGAAGACGGCTGCCTCCTGGAACCCTCGCTGGCGGGATCGATGCAGGAACCCAGACCGGTGATCTCTATTCCTCTATTCCCTCTATCTCCCCCCTTTCCTTTTTCCCCTTTTCCCTCACTACCATTAAGCAATGCAAGGCATACTGTATTGCTTGCCACAACTCGGTATACACTTAGCCAATTATTGTGTATCCAATTAGTACATTGTGGGAAGTTAATAAATGTTTGGACTTTGAGACTTGTCTCACCGTTGTCCACTCTGCTGGGGATCTAAGTCACTTGTCTCCCTCGTCTGAGCAAGACATGACAGGTGGTACAGAATGAATGGGAAAAACATAACAAAAACAAGAAGGCAAAGAAAGCTGGAGAGATTTTGCTCATTTTTGAAACTCTTATCTGTTGTTACACGTAACAAATAGATTTAGATAGACAACTTCAAGTCTCATTACCCCCTACCTTCCAAAGTCATATTGTTGACAAAACAGTGGGTTTTTTTCCTGCACTGTTTGCACAACTAAGTACAGCTCTGATCTACTCCAGGGAAGCTGCATTTTGTGTGTTTTGTAAAAACAGACAAACCTTAGTGATGAATTTTGGCTACAGAAAAAACTAAAACCAAAACCAAACCAATAAAAGCACTACATGTTAAAAGATGGTAATTGTTAATTTCAGTTTAATTTATGCAGCCTGAGAATACAAATGTTGGCAAGGTATATGAAAAGTTTTCCTGGGTTTGAGTGAGTGGCAGGGTTTTTGGTAGCAGGGGAGGGGGCTACAGCAGTGGCTCCCTGTGAGAAGCTTCTCAAAGCTCCCCTGGCTCCAAGTTGGACTTGCCTCTGCACCAAGACCGAGCCAATTAGCTGCGCCTCTGCAATAACATATTTAAGAACGGGAACCTGGGAGGAGGAGCTGGAGTTGTGAGGAGGAGATGCAAGGAGAACATCTGTGTAAACACCAAGCTCAGTGGAAGAAAGGAAGAGAAGCAGGGGGAGGTGTGCCGATGCAGAGATTCCCCTGTATCCCATGGTGAGACAGCAGGGCCACCCCCCCCGCCACACATGGAGGTCTATGGTGGAGCAGATGCTGACCTGCAGCCTGTGGAGGACCCCACACCGGAGCAGGTGACTGCATCTGGAGAAGGCTGGGGCTCTGTGGGAAGAAGAAGCCTCTGCAGTTGTAGTTCATCGCTGGGAGGATTGCAACACGTGGGGGTGACCCACGCCAGAGCAGCTAGGGAAACACTGCAGCCTATGGGAGGGACTCATGTCGAAGAAAGTTTGTGGAGGACTGTCTCCTGTGAGAGGGGGACCACACTGGAACAGGGGAAGAATGCCAGAAGTTCCCCCCTCCACCCCGAGAAGAAAGAAGTGGTGGGACTGACTGCACCCACTATTCCCTGCCCCTTGCGCCGCTCGGGGGAAGGCAGTAGAGATATCGGGAGCAAAGCTGAGCCTGGGAAGAAGGGAGGGGTGGGGGGAAGGTGTTTTCAAGATGTGGCAACACTTCTCACTGTCCTACTCTGTCTGTTAAGTGGTGGTGGTGTTAGTGACACCTCTTCCACAGAGTAGAGATGTCCTCTGACATTTCCATCTAGATTCTTTCTGTATCAAGTTAATTCAAAAGCAACAGTTACTTATATTTGATTAAAGGCTACAATCAACAAGAGAGTACTCTAGAGGACAGACTAATTAACTTTTTTACATACCATCTCCCCAAAAATCTTGCAGTAGAATCTCTAGTGATGCCAGATCATTAGCTTTATTGGGGGGAAAAAAAGCAAATACATTATGTTCCAGGCTTACCACTAAGCAGTTCAATCCAATTTTGTACTGTTTCAGGAGGTTGGGTCTCTCTTATGTGTTTCAGAGCTTCATCAAGCAGAACATCCCCCGTAGGAGCATCTGACTTGCAAATCACCTAGGACAGAATAAAACACAGTCAGTATTTTGACTTAATTCATATACCATAAACATCCAACAGTAAAAACTGAAAAAATCTACCTGTTATAAGAACCAAGGAAAATTTTAAGGAGTGAGGAATCTTCTCCAAGAATATACAAGTTTTAAAAATACCTAGTTGTTAAAAAAATGATTTAGGATTTTAATTGCAATGCTACGTTAAGTCTTAAGTTATCTATAACCTAAATTAACCTTAACTGACTAAAACTATAGTATTCAGAATACTGCAGTTAAACAATTAGGCCACGTGAAATTGAGAAATCAATTAGAAAGTGAAAAAGCAGGAAAACTGATTTTCTTCTTCCATATATTGATGGATAAAAATAGGTTCAAGACAACACCTATAAGTTTTACAGCTCTGAAGAACATACTGACCAGCAACACTACATTCCATTCACTAACAGTTAAAATACAGATATTAGGCAAAATATGTATGTACCAGTAACCCCCCTAATATGTAATAATAAATGAAATATCACTTAAGTTTGTGTGCTGGTTTTGGCTGGGATAGAGTTAATTTTCTTCATAGTAGCTGGTATGGGGCTATGATTTGGATTTGTGCTGAAAACAGTGTTGATAACACAGGGATGTTTTAGTTACTGCTGAGCAGTGCTTACACAGAGTCAAGGCCTTTCCTGCTCATCTCACCCCAGCAGTGAGTAGGCTGGGGGTGCACAAGAAGCTGGGAGGGGACACAGCCGGGACAGCTGCCCCCAACTGACCAAATGATGTTATGCTCAGCATATAAACCCAAGGGAAGAAGGAGGAAAGGGGGAACATGTGGAGTGATGGCATTTGTCTTCCCAAGTAACTGTTACACGTGATGGAGCCCTGCTTTCCTGGGGATGGCTGAACACCTGCCTGCTGTTGGGAAGTGGTGAATGAATCCCTTGTTTTGCTTCGCTTGTGTGCATGGCTTTTGCTTTACCTATTAAACTGTCTTTATCTCAAGCCACAAATTTACTAACTTTTACTCTTCTGATTCTCTCTCCCATCCCATTGTGGAGGGGAGTGAGTAAGCAGCTGTGTGGTGCTTAGTTGCTGTATGGGGTTCAACCACAACAGTCCTTTTTGGCACCCAATGTGGGGCTCGAAGGGTTCAAGATAATGACAGATTTGACTGGAATGTGCTAAATCAAATTTATAGCTGTTATTGCTGTTTAGCTATTAATTGACAGGTTTCTATGCTTGCCATGGGGCTTGCTTGCCTTACTGTATATTAGAGTCTAGTGCTCATTAGTGGCTGCTTTTTGCTTTCCCTGCTTCCTGTAGTGCTTATCATCTTACTCTGCTGTGCCTGGGACCATTCTAATAACAGCACTGGCCATGCGCCTGGCCTGGCAGATGGCCAGGGTATTGCTTCTGTTTCTGTGCTGCTGTACTGGACAGGCTGGAACTCTGGTGTGAACTTGAGTCGAAGGGACTGTGGACCTGTGGATGAGTCCATGTGGGAGCAGGACACCCCAAAGCATCTGTGGTTGTGGATAAGCCCATGCCAGAGCAGGTACACCTCAAAGCATCTGTGGCCATGGTTATGTCTGTGCCACAGCAGGTATACCTCTGAAGGGACTGTGGCCCAAGGATAAGTCCATGCTGCAGCAGGTACACCTCAAAGCATCAGTGGCTGTGCATGAGGTCATGCTGGAGCACCTCAAAGCGTGTGCCCATGGATAAGCCCGCAACAGAGCAGGTCCCTGGAGGGACTGCAGCCATGGGTAAATCCATGTTGGAGCAGGTTTACTTCTGAAGGGACTGTGGCTTGTGGGTAAGGCCACGCTGGAGCAGGGATATCTATGAAAGCATTGTGGCCCATGGAGAAGGCCACGCTGGAACAGTTGCACCTCAAAGTGACTGTGGCTGTGGATAAGTCTATGCCACAGCAGGTACACCCCTGGAGAGACTATGGCTCTGTTTTGCTGATTAAGGATACCAATTAAACTCGGACACCAGAGTGAAAAGAGCAGGCGTATTTTACTGGTAATATCCAAGTAATGTAACAGCGTAATACAGAAAACATGCAGTAAGAAAAAAGCAGAATAGTGCACTTAAAGCAACAAACAGGAAAATACAAGGTAATGCATCAAATCATTACTACACGAGAGAGAGAGAGAATAGTAATTAAGAGAAATACATCTCCACTTGCATATATAATCATCATCATCCAGCCCCGCAGACGCTGGGCAGCCCCGGTTACAGCGAGGATTTGGAGAGCCTGTCCCGGCAAGTGGGAAATCCTACGCGGTGTGTCCACCCGTAGCTGAGGCTTCCAAAGTCGCTGTGAGCGGGTCCAGCCTTATATACCCCAAAATCAGCAAGCCAGAATAGCTGGCACCTTTGTTTTAAGCAGAAATATCTGGAGTCATTCTCACATTAGATTTTCCCAGAGCCTGGCCGGGGCTCAGGGAAAAAACTAAGGGAGTTTTCCCAGCTTATCTAGGTGATTTATGAGCAAGGTCACACACCAGGTCACAGGGCCAGACAATGTCTCTGTGGCCCTGTTATCTTGTTTACACACACAAAGAAGGATACATGTTTTATGATGTTTAAGTTACATTTTCTATATATATTTCACTAATGACTACATACTGAGTTAGCAATTTCGGTATAAGGCCTATTGTTCAGGTTTCAATATTCCCAACTTTTACGTCAGGATAGGTGGTTTGTTATAGTTTAGTACAATACCTATTGATACAATGCTTAACAGTTATAAAACATACAGGATTCATCTATAGGTCAACTCTGGCTTGGGCTTATTGTCCAAGCCTTAGCACTTCAGGTGGAGGCCTCCTTAATATATTGGAATCCCAAGAAATTTAAAGGACAACTTGTAATTATCACCGGTTTAGGAGGAAAATAAATTAAAGCTCTACAAACACAAATAGAAATGAAAATAAGAAACCTCCCAAAATGATTATATTCAGTCATGATTGCCCCATTTGTGGATATATAAAAGGTATAGAGATTCTAAAAAGACTAACTAAATCTTTCTGATGGTCAGTATCAATTTGGAGTTAAACCCTATATTAGTGCCAGACCTGTTACAGTCGGTAAAGTAAAAATGCGTCCTGTGCAGATCCCAGCTGCAACTAAGTCATAATGAAGCAGTATAGAATTCCGGGAGGACATGAAGAGATATCACAGACAATTAGAGATTTATTAGATGTAGGAGCTTTAAAGCCAACCACCACAGCGTGGGACAATCCGATATGGCCTGTCAAGAAAAGTGATGGGTCCTGGAGAATGACAGTGGATTTTAGAGAACTAAACAAACATACTGCACCGCTTGCAGCAGCTGTGCCAGACACTGTCACTTTAATAGAAAAAGTTCAGAAACATCCAGGAACTGGGTACGCTGTCATAGATTTGGCTAATGCATTTTTTACCATCCCAATTGCAGAAGAGCATTGGGATCAATTTGCCTTCACATGGCAGGGCCGGCAATACACTTTCACTAGATTACCACAAGGATGGTTGCACAGCCCCGCTATCTGTCATAGAATTGTAGCGGAACACTTAGATGAAATACAGCTGCCTCCTCACACACAATTAAGCCACTATATAGATCATGTTTTGATTCAAAGAAATGATGAGGAGGAGGTACAACAAGCTCTTGAATTAGTGATAGACCACATGAAACAGAAAGGCTGGGAAATTAACCCTGAAAAAATCCAAGGACCGTCTCAGATGGTAAAGTTTCTAGGAATTCAGTGGCACTGTGGGCATCAAGAAATACTGCCTAAAGCCCAACAAAACCAAAATATTTTTAGATTTTGCTGTACCGCAAGACAAAAAGAAGCTCAAAGATTTATTGGACTACGAGCCTTCCTCCCAAAGCCCCCCGAAGACGCCCCCAGGAGGCAATGCGCGGGTGCAAAGAGAACATAAACTGCTGACACCAGCCTCTAGAACTAACCCAGCCTCACTCATGCATATGTATGTTTGTGTTATGTGATCCAATGAATATGTATATCCACACTCGATAAGTTTTTGGTAAAATGTGCGGTGGGTGTGAAAGCTTTGTGGAGAAATCCCCTTGCACCCCGGCCGGAGTAAACATACCTGCTTTATAACTCTATTCGAGTTGTAGAGTCTGTTTTCCGCAAGTCAGGAAGGAAGGCTCTACAGAGGGATCTGGACAGACTGGATTGATGGGCCAAGGCCAATTGTATGAGGTTCAACAAGGCTCAGTGCTGGGTCCTGCACTTGAGTCACAACAACCCCATTCAACACTACAGGCTTGGGGAAGAGCGGCTGAAAAGCTGCCTGGCAGAGAAGGACCTGGTGGTGTTGGTTGACTGCCGGCTGAATATGAGCAATGAAGCTGGTGAAGGGTCTAGAACACAAGTCCTATGAGGAGCGGCTGAGGGAACGGGGGTTGTTTAGTCTGGAGAAAAGGAGGCTCAGGGGAGACCTTATCGCTCTCAACAACTACCTGAAAGGAGGTTGTAGCGAGGTGTGTGTTGGTCTCTTCTCCCAAGTAGCACGTGACAGGACAAGAGGAAACAGCCTCAGGTTGTGCCAGGGGAGGTTTAGATTGGATATTATGAAAAATTTCTTCACAGAAAGGGTTGTCAAGCATTGGAACCGGCTGCCCAGGGAAGTGGTTGGGTCACCATCCCTGGAGGTATTTCAAAGACGTGTAGATGTGGTGCTTAGGGACATGATTTAGTGGTGGACTTGACAGTGTTAGGTTAATGGTTGGACTTGATGATCTTAAGGGTCTTTTCCAACCTAAATGATTCTATGATTCTAAGAAGATCCCCAACCCACTCGATTTCCCACTCTTGTGAATTGAATCATCACAGAAGATTAAGCATCTGAAAGTGGGTATTTTTTCTCTCACTTTAATACATATGCTAAGGTAGAGAAAAAAATTAAGATCCTGGTTCTTCAGAGATGATGGTCCTTAGCCTTATTGCAAAGAATATTTATTTATTCCAATTTTTCAGTGATTTATCATGTACTAGATTTGCCTTGTATCCAACTGCTGAGGACATTTCAATTATGCAGAATATTTAATTTCAATTTTCCATGGTGTAGCTTTGCAATTAAGCAGTGCTAAAGATGAAGCATCTCTTGCGTTAATTTTTAAGTAAACTTCATTATTTAATTTTAATACAAAAATTCACTCATACATTAACCAGTCAGAATTGTCAGCTATAAAATACTGAAGTTAATCTGCCAAGGATTTGTTGGCATTTCTTTTAAGAACTGTAATTATTGGGTTTGCTTTCTGAGACTGTAAGGCAGCATAGAGTACCATTTTCTATCTTCAATAACCACTAGTCTTAGAAATTACTTTATTTATACATAAACCTCAACATTCATTTATTTGTTTCTAAAAGTGATACCCGTAGATAGAACTCCAAAATTATGCAATGATTACATACTCTGAAGCCAAATTTACAAGGATGTTGCAACATAAAATACATCATATTGACTTTCAGAAGTCTAATGTTCATCAAGTCCTTGTCTGCCAGTTTCTCAGTCTCATTTGTCTCTATGGCATTCAAGCATAGATTTAATGCATCTTGATCACTTATGAAGTTGTGTCTTAGAAACTGCAAAAAATAATCAGCAAAGATCCATCTGATTTAACACTTGAAGTGTATCATTGTAGCTAGCAATCTTTTAAGTCAGCTGTGTAACCAAGGCCACCATTAGCTGGTTATAAATCTGTACTACTGCCCAAAGAACTAGTTCTACCCTTTTGTTCTCACCTTATCGCTTGTGCCAGCAGTCTCACTTGTGCTCCATCTGATGACAAGATCAAGAAAGGGATTCAAATAAAAACTAAACTGATTCAAGAAATGAATTAGTTTTCAGTCAGAGTGGTTACCTGACAAGGCTCACAAACGCTAGTAACAATCTAAGAGAGACTCCAATAATGTCTCTTTTCAAAGACAAGACTACCCTTCTCAGCTGCAGCACAGACTAAAGTGACTGAAGCCTAAACTCCTCCCCCTTCAGACCATGGCTTGAAGATACACGGTTTTGAGTCACAACTCAAAGCTTTAGTTTTAATAAGATTTTACCTTTCCACAAAATCCCATAATGGAGCAGGGGGAGGGAGGAAGAAGGGCTAACCTGAGGGACAGAAGCTATATAAAAATGGTATTGCCACTGAAACTCCACCTCACTTAATCAGAACCTTGGATGCAACTAGACAGCTCATTCCACTCACTAAGCACAATATTTAATTCACAGAGAAAGCTGAGGGCAAGGGTGTAAAAGGAACAAGCTTTAGAAAAACTCTTTTCTCTTAGGATATTATTAATAGCAGGAATAATTAATAAATAGATATTGTTTTAGAGGCTTAATTAATAGAGCACAGGTGCTCTAGGGACAATACTGACAGATTGTTCAGAAGATAAGTAACCATGATGACCGAAGACTGCATCAGTGAGCAGTGGCGTCAGAAGAAGAATTGGAACAGGACGATGGGAACTAGGCGAAATTGTGGAATACAATGGACTTTTGAAATTGATGATGAATTGAGAACCATAAGTTCCTGGAAAATCACCAAAGACTCTTTGTATTGCATAATGTTATGTAGAATCGTATATATAGAGGGCGCTTTTTATTAGCTGTTGCCACTCACTGAGGTGATGGCCCAACTCTGAGTTGTTAATAAAGCAAGCCTAGAGATACCCACAGTCTGGTGAAATCCTTTAACAAAGGGGAGCAAAGCCTGCAAAAGGGGGATGAGGGGGACACTTAGTAGAGTTGAGACAATTAAATCCTAGCAAACACAGAAATAAGACTGAAATTTAGTGTTAATGTAAGACTTCAAATAAGGTATAAAACAACACAAGTCATTCATGAGAAGGATTTCTAAATTGAGAGAGGTGGGGCAAGGGGAGAAGAAACATCATATATATCAGTAGTTAGGGATTTTATTTGCAAGAAATTCCTTAAGCAGAAATCAATCTTCATTTGAATTTTATATTAAGATTTTTTCATAGAACTCCCCTACCTGCAAAAAGAAATCGATTGCCTTACAACAGCAGAAAGAACAAAGCATTTAATATTGGGTAGCTTTTAGCTCTCCTTAAACAATAGTGAAAAAAAATAAAAAATGAAACAAACACACCAACCCACTCCCAAAAATCACATGATAAAATTAAAAAAAGGAAAATAATATTTTTGCTTGTATTCTTTATTGAAGATATACACAGGTTATTTTTCCATTTTCCTCAAAAGACACAATTAAAATTTCAGTTAGATAGAGCCGACAAGGTTTGTGTAGAATGAACATAACTGCTAAAGAACATTCCTGAATGCCTAAGGAGCCAAAAGCTTAGGAGGAAAAAAAATTAAAAATGTACAAACAAATCAATATGCTTAAATGAAGCTAAAAGAAGTAGGAGCTGTTTGAACAGAGGTTAAATTCTTCAGAAGAGGTGGAAGCTGGGAGAAGGTTGGGAAATTTGTAAGCTTTCCTTTAAAAAATTTAGCAAGGGATAATATTGACAGGGAAACATGCCATAAAAGAAAATTTATTTGTGATGGACAGACAACATTTGACCATGTTTTTAATAAACTTATTTTACAAGTATCCTCTAATGCTGAAGTAAAAATTCTTCAAACAGCGTGACTTTGCACATTTTGTACCAAGGAAAAAATTCCAGTGGCAAAAATAATAAATTAAGGCACCTCAAATCTTCAGTCTAATTCAATGAACATTAAAAATTTGCCCATCTTAAAGGTCAGTGAGTACAACAAATTTAACACACTGGTCACATGCTTAAACTAGATACAGTTTTGTGTTCTCAGGGGCCCAAAGTACAAGGATTGTTTCCTTCCCATGCATTGCAAGCACTAACTGCAACATTGTGTACACCAGAATTAAACCCGTGACTTGCAGGATACATCTGTCAGGCTGTCAATTAGCCATCCCTCTCAGCCCCAGCCCACATCTCACCAACATTGCAAAATCCAGTTCCTTCAGCAGATTACAACTGGTGCTACTGGCTCTCAGCAGCAACCACTGCCACCACACCCTGGCCAGAGCCACTGCCAACTGTTTGTGAAAGGTTCCCAACAGCAGCAGGAACACATCAAGAGAACAAACAGGAGCAGAGAACAAGTACAGAAGATTTTACAAGGCACTTCAGCTCACCGTTTAAACTCTTTAGGTAATAACTCTCTGCATCTAACTTAGGTCCATATAACTTATCCCCATATAAAGAAAGAAAAAAAATATCTTTTTCTTACAATCAGTTGTAATTTATAGCTACTGTATTGCCTGAAGCATGACACAAATGTAAATGTGACCATTTTCATCCACTTACCTTTCTTGTTAATAGACTTTTGCGCCTCATTCCACAAGCCTCCAACTGAAGACGCCCTCGTAATGCCAGTTCAATTAACATACAGCCACGCAATCCTGAGGAGATGCAATCGTTCCAGAATGATGTGTATCCCTGTGAAGAATGAAAGACAGTAAGATATTTCCATCTCCACCTGAAAGAAAATAGAAAAAGAGGCTTACTGCATTCTCTAAGCAGTTCTCTGGCCCTCATACACTTTTGAAGTAGCATCACTAGTGAACTACCATTCTTGTATTGAAAACATGAAAGAGAAAACAGACCCTATTAGTTTTGACACTTAGTCTCTGCTCTTTGAAGAGCAGGGAAACTTCAGGAAAGTGATAAAAAAACAAAACAGCAAGATATCAATAACCACGAGATATAAAGTGTAGTTTATATGTAGTCAAAATAAACTTATTTCATTTTTAAGACATCAAGCATTTGGCATTACTGACATCACACAGGCTTATTTGAATTTCCTAACAAATATTAACATGATTTTACATCCATAAACAATATGGCACCAATGAAGTAATAATAACCTGAAAAATCAATATTACATAAAATACGGAGTATATTGGAAATTAAAAGTCCAAATACAAATGTGGCAATCAGCACAAACCACAGAACAGATTTTAAACTTGAATATAGTAAACCAAAAGACAAAAGTTTTCAAGCAAATATTTGGAACAGCTACTATTTTGTCATTTAAATCCTTTGAAAACATATATTTCTAAAACTTGATGCATGTTGTTGTGGTGGGTTGACCCTAGCTGGATGCCAGGTGCCCACCAAAGCTTCCCTGTCACTCCCCCTCCTCAGCTGGACAGGGGAGAGAAAATATAATGAAAGGCTCATGGGTTGAGATAAGTACAGGGAGATCACTCATCAATTACCATCACGGGCAAAACAGACTCGACTTAGGGAAAAAATTAATTTAATTTATTACCAATCAAATCAGAGTAGGATAATGAGAAATAAACCCCAAATTTTAAAAACACCTTCCCCCCACCTCATCCCTTCTTCCTGGGCTTAACTTTACTCCCAAATTCTCTACCTCCCCCCCCAGGTGGTGCAGGGGGATGGGACAGGGAATGGGGGTTGCTGTCAGTTGTTTCTGCCGCTTGTTCCTCCTCAGGGGGAGGACTCCTGTAATGGTTTAGCCCCTGCCGGGGTCTGAGACCACGCGGCCGCTGCCCCTCCCCCACAAAGGGAGTGAAATACAAAGCCCCAAAACTGAGATAAGGAAAGGTTTAATACAACAGTGCAACAGCAACACAACAAACAACAACAATAACAATAACAGCAATAGTGATAGCAATGAACAGAGCAAAATCTCTACCAATACAGCAGTGAGAGGACCAGATGTACAAAAACCACGAGCCCCGCGCTCCCGTGCCAGGATGTGACATCCGTCCGCATGGGATCTGAATAACCCGGCTAGAGCTCCCCCCACTGCTGGGGAAACTTAACCCTATCCTGGCTAAACCAGGACATAATCCACCCCTTTATTCTATACCATGCGCGTCACATCCAGCTGTCATTTAGCAATTAGCATTAACAAAGGAAAATTGACAAAAGCACGGTATAACTCACGGTGTGTTTTCACCCACAATCAAGTCCCCTTGTGGTACGCATCGGACCTCTCCATTTGTTCGGGAGTGAAATCCCAAAGCATTGGGGGTGACCACTGACTCAGGCACTTGCCCATCTTTTCCCACACACCTTGCCATTCATAGCTATCTGCCCTCGGGGCAGGTTTCCGGGTGGTGCTATTGTTGGAGAAGTACCGCATGGCCCAAAACAAGATCTGGCAGACATTCAGAAAGCATTGTGCTGCGAACACAGTGGCCAGGATGCTCCAGGGATAGCTGAAACTCTCAAAAACCGAGAGGATCTCTTCCCCTGGCTCACCCATAGAGGGGGTGAGACCCCAAACAAAAGCCCAGGCAGCAAACAGATATCGGTTCACCCCCACAAGCAGCGCTACAAGCACATTATAAGCAGTCTGCAGCCAGTACAGCAAAACAAGACCCTTGAGACATTTTCCACCGAGAACAAACATCAGCACTGGGAATGCACAATGGATATAAGGATTAATCCAGCCCCACCACGCAAGCAAATTGGCCAGCATTGCAAATGTTTCTTATCAAACAAGTACAAATAAAAACAGAAAAATTACACCTAACAGATTGCTGTAACACAGTTTCTCCTTTTGTCCTTATCTCAGTCTTCTCCAGCCTCACGTTGGAGCACCAAAATTGTGATGGTTTAGTCCCTGCCGGGGTCTGAGACCACGCGGCCGCTGCCCCTCCCCCACAAAGGGAGTGAAATATAAAGCCCCAAGACTGAGACAAGGAGAGGTTTAATACAACAGTGCAACAGCAACACAACAAACAACAACAACAACAATAACAATAATAGTGATAGCAATGAACACAGCAAAATCTCTACCAATACAGCAGTGAGAGGACCAGATGTAAAAGCCACGCGCCAGCATGTGACGTTGGCATGGGATCTGAATAACCCGGCTAGAGCTCCCCCCACTGCTGGGGAAACTTAACCCTATCCTGGCTAAACCAGGACAACTCCTCACACTCTTCCCCTGCTCCAGCATGGTGTCCCAGCCACGGGAGACAGTCCTCCATGAAGTTCTCCAACGTGAGTCCTTCAGGAACAGACTGCTCCAGCATGGGCCCCCCATGGGGTCACAAGTCCTGCCAGCAAACCTGCTCCAGCATGGGCTCCTCTCTCTGTTATTGATTTGTTATTAATTTGAGCTGATTTTAATGATTTTTGGTGATCTTGATTTAAATAAGGAATGATTAGGCCTAATCAATTAAATGAAATTTTACAGGAGTATCGGTTTTATAAAAAGATAGTTGTGTAATGTTTTAAGTAGCCATAGAAATATTGTATTTAGTTTAGAGTAACCATACAACCAGTCATGCTGCTACAAAGTCCTTTGTAAAGCCCCAGGCTAAGGCCACGTAGGCCGGTAATAATCACTAACCAGATTTCTATTCAAAGAATAAGATTCATGACCAGGTACTATTGTTAGACTGTTTAGTAAGGACAATTTATTGCCCTGTCAACCAGGATGTTCTAAAGGATACGTTGTGAAGAGACCTTGAAGCATGTTAAAACTGCAATGTGAACCAAAGTCCTTGAGACAAGGACATTGGAGGGTCTTTCTTTTGAGTCAGTGGTCCGTGGTGGTCGTAAAAGCAGCCCCCCGACTCAATTTAAAGACAAAATGCGCATGACCGGAAAGGGGTGGGATTAAGAAATTGAATTAGGAGAATTGATATGACTATATATGACAATCTGTTTACTATGCATCATTATATCCTCTAGAATCAGCATGCTACACGAGTTAGGTGTGCATTGTTGGTGAGACGACCCCCCTACACACCCGGCCGTTAATAAAGGAGTGTCTGCTTATCTACATCACATTGGTGTTGATAAAGTCTTTTATCCCACTTGGTGACATCTCCACAGGTCCACAAGTCCTGCTAGATGACTGCTCCAGTGCAGATTCTCCACGGGGTCACAGCCTCCTTTGGGCACATCCACCTGCTCTGGTGTGGGGTCCTCCCCGGGCTGCAGGTGGCTATCTGCTCCATTGTGGACCTCCATGTGCTGCAGGGGCACAGCCTGCCTCACCACGGGCTGCACCACGGGCTGCAGGGGAATCTCTGCCCTGGTGCCTGGAGCACCTCCCCCCCTCCTCCTTCACTGACCTTGGTGTCTGCAGAGTTGTTTCTCTCACATATTCTCACTCCTCTCTCCGGCTGCAGTTGCTCTTGCACAATTTTTTCCCCTTCTTAAATGTGTTATCACAGAGGTGCTACCACCATCACTAATTTGTTCAGCCTTGGCCAGCAGTGGGTCTGTCTTGGAGCCAGCTGGCATTGGCTCTGTCAGACACAGGGGAAGCTTCTAGTAGCTTCTCACAGAAGCCACCCTTGTAGCCCCCCTGCTACCAAAACTTTGCCATGCAAACCCAATACAGTTGTTCTTATACGGACTGCAAAATTGCAAGCCACATTTATTTATTGAACCATGTGACATCTACCACACTTTTTCAACTATATTTCTACTTTGACAGCTGTCTGCTTAAATGGCAGAACAGAATATTTGACCGAATACATTTACTCAATATCTAAAAAATACATGTGAAGGGAAGTTGCTACAAGTATACTTGAAATTACAAGACCTCCTGACCTTGCTAATGTATAGGAACCAGTAAAGTAGGACATTTAGTTTTAACGTTAACCATCACTTGTGTTTTACTAGCTTTTATTTTTCCTGTATTTTACTGTAATGTATATAGTTTCATTTATACTTTTTCCCAACTGTCTGAAAACCTCCGTGAGTACATCCCTAATAGCAGGAACCTAAAGAAAACAAAGGCCTAAGAAGACGCCAGTGTCAAGATACCTGACTGAAAGCTGGAACAAACAGGAGCTGAAGGACGGATGAGGTAACTCCATGCCCACATATGGACACGAGAAACCTAAAGTTCACTAACGGACGGTGTGAGAAAGGCTGTGGGGACCCCTAAGGAGGGGAGAAGACCCTCACTCTACTTTTACTACCCATGCTCAGACTATGTAAATGAATTCTGAGAAGCCATTAGCATAAGACTGCCTTTTCTAGGGAATCTGATGCATATGCATGCTTTTTGTGTATATTGGTCAGGGAGTTTTGTTAGTAAGTGTGGCACTTGTGGTGGAGCGATCCCCAGTGCTGCCCAGCGCTGCGAATAAAGAATCCCTGCTCAACAGTTATACTCAATCCTGACTGTTGAGTGAAGCTCTTTGTTTCACATGTATTGACTTTGGTACTCCATTGCTCAACAATTATGACCCAAAACCCCCAAACTTATAAAAAGGATCCTATTTTAATTACAGAGTAGCCAACAGTTAAATATTAAAAAACATGCAAGAACAGTATCTAAGTGTCATGGTTTGAGCCCAGAGGGCAACTGAGCACCACACAACCATTCACTCACCCCTTCTCCCCCAGTGCTGGGAAGGAGTAAAAATGAATCAAAAGGCTCAGGAATCAAGATAAGGACAGAGAGGGGTCGCTCACCCATTAACAGCCACTCGCAAAAGACAGGCTCCTTAGGGGAAGAAAAAGGAGGTCACTCAAAACACTAAGGATAACGACACTTAAGAGACAGAAAAAAAACACCTCCCCCCACCTCTCCCTTCTTCCCCAGCTCAGTTCTGTTCCAGCACAGGGGCAGGGGATGGGGGATGCAGTCAGTCCACAGCTTTGTCCTCCAACCTGGGGGGGAAGCACTCTTCTGCATTCTTCCCCCTGCTCCACGTGGCATCCCTCTCATGGGAGACAGTCCTCCACAAACTTTCTCCATTGTGAGTCCTCCCCACAGGATGCATTCTTCTGGAGATGCTCTAGCATGGGTCACCTCTACATGTTGCAGTCCTCCCAGTGCCGAACTACAACAGCAGGGGCTTCTTCCCACAGAGTCCTGGGGGTCCTCCACAGGCGGGTCTCTGCTCCTCCGGTGACCTCCATGGGTGGCAGGGAGGGCAGCCCTGCCGTCTCACCACGGGATAGAGGGGGGGTCTCTGCTCCGGCACACCTTCCCCCTTTCCTCCTCCTTCCTTCCACTGACCTTGGTGTTTGCATAGGTGTCCTTCTCATAACTCGTCCTCAAAGTCCCCAACCCCTCTCAGGTTTCCCTTCTTAAATATGTTATCACAGAGGCATGGTCACCATCGCTAATTGGCTCATCCTTGGCCAGAGGTGGGTCCAACTTGGAGCTGGGGGAGCTTTGAGAAGTTTCTCACAGGGGGCCACCACTGTAGCCCCCTCCCCTGCTACCAAAAACCTCCACCACACACACAAACCCAGCACACTAAGACAAACCAAAATAATTCTGAGAAATTATTTGTCTTTTGAGAAATGACTGTAGAAACACTTGGTATGATCCAGAAAGGCCTTTCAGAACTCCTTTAGTGAGATGCATCTCTGAAAACATCCACTTTATGATTCTTTAGAGAAAAGTACAGGAAACAAGAAAAAAAAAAAAAAAGAGAACACTCCTTTTCAGAAAATTTATCCTAACAGTAACAAAGACTAGCTTAAATCAAGAGCAATGCAATGTTATTCTATTTGCAAATAAAAGCTGCCAATGTATAGAGATATCAGATGCATACATCTGAAGTCTGCTAAACACACAAACCAGTCACTAATGCATGCCATTAAATATAGATTTCTAGGAACATGATAATATTTTTTTCCATTTAGCACTTAGCTATTTTCAAGAGCTGTATTATATAGATGACTAATACTTCCAAAAAGTCTACAAAAGTTCTGAATCTCTAGAAAGTAATTACTGAAATATGTCACAGACATGTATTTTAAAGGCCACAAATACAAGGTTGGAAAGGCATTTGAGAAGTTGTCTAATCAGCCTTCTACTCCAGAGCTGATACTTTGCAAGTATCAGCTACTCTCATAAGTCAGCCATTCTGTAAATTAAGATTTTGGTTGGCACCAGACATTTCTTTGACAAAAAACATGCAAGATAATGTGCAGTATTTGCTTGATGAAAAAAAAAAATCAAAAAAAACCCTACCCCAAAACAACCCAAACAAACAAAAAAAGATGACTCCTACATTCTACTATTTTCAATCAAATAATCTCTTTACATAAAAATAATTTCTGAAATCAGACAACACATATGCAAACTAAAAATCTGTTGGACAAACTTACAACTGTTGCATGATAAATATACACTTCTTTCTATTCACAAAAAGTGTTATATTATTATGCAAACAATTCAAGTGCTAGAAATTTTTTTCCCCTGTTTAGTAATGAAAACTGAATTTATTTTTCAAGTATTTTTCAATGAAGTGATGTTAACTACACCACTCCCAGCAGCAATTACTAGATGTAAACTCCTCGGTTCCAGCAGTTATTCAACATATATGGCCTCAGTCTGTGGGTTGCAGAGAAATACAGGATCATAGGATAATTCAGGCTGGAAAGGACCACAGAGATTTCTAGTCCAACCTCCTGCTTAAACCAGGTTCAGCTATGAAGTCAGATCAAGTTGCTCAGGGTTCTATCCAGGCAAGTCCTGAAAACCTCCAAGGATAGAGACTGCACAACCATCTATCAGTTTTTAATCAAGCGATCCTGAAAGTCAACTCAAAAAGATTATGGTCTTCATAAATGGAACTGATTGCTCTAGTGGGCTAGATGACATTAAAGTCATAGAACATATATACTGCCTCACCTTCTGGTTTGGGTTTTTTGGTGGTTTTTTTCCCAGGCTCAAAGTTTGCAGGTGATCCACAAGAGAAGGAACATCATATTTCATTATACAGATATTATACTGCTATTAAACAGCAAGGAAAAAGATTTTTTGTAACAGTCAGTGTCATCCTGAACATTTTTCAATCCAGATAGTTCAGGCAGACAGACTGATTGTTTTAAGCATTTACTGCAAAGACCTCAGACAACTGAAGGAACCTTCACAGAAGGTCAGTTTAGCACACAACAGTCTAAATTAACTCAAACTTCCTGGTATACCTGAAAGAGTAGAAGCAGACATTTATCTTCAACATTACAAACAGTTCCTTGACACCTACTTTAAATGGTATAAAGCATAACTACAAAAAGGTGCACAAAAGAGAAACAATACTGCTCAGCATTATAGAACTACTGCCTATTAAAGAGGCTATAGATGGACACTGAATAAAAGGGGTAGAGAGAATAATAATGTACATAGAGGGAGAATAGCAATATAGAATAATGTACTATTTGCACAGGAATCAATTATTTTTTTCCTTTTCCACAGACAAGAGCTAGAAGGTGGTAAATGAAGATAGCTCACAGGTTGGAAAAGTCAAAGGCCAACTTCTTTTCAATGTTTCTATTCAACTGTTTTTATAGGAAGACAAAAGTTTTAAAAAAACCAAACACCTTTAAAAGAAGAGTTAAATTCATAGGAGATTGATAATGAAGTTTGACAGACAGCAATGGATCTGTAAGCCACGCATGGCCTGGGAAGCCCCCACCCAGTTGAAGTCAGTGTACACTGGATGAATAGTCATTTCAGAACATGGCCTGACCATTGCTGGTTACAGGTTATGGAACAAGGATTTGGTTTGAACTTTTAACGCTGTTCTCATATTATATTCCAAATTCCTAACAGTCTCAAAACACTTAGATTGAAGATCAAAGATCACTATTTATAGATGCAAGTCATTCCACTATTTAATGCTCTTAAATAGCACTAGTATTCTGTCGTGGTTTGAGCCCAGAGGGCAACTGAGCACCACTGCAGCCGCTTGATCACTCCTTCCCCCTCAGGGAAGCGAGTGCTTAATTACTTTCCCAACATAAGCATCTCTTTTGAACCACTACTCTCTGTACACTACTTCAACTATTCTTCCTTCGAGAGACTCATTTCAGTTTTATGACCTTTCAAATCAATGTCACAGCATCTCATTTGAACCTTGCACAAAACCATGTAACTTGAGAAGGTATGCCCTCACCGATGTCTTCATTTTTAGCCATTTGAGGGCTAAATCCGAGAATGCAGTCCAACAAATCATGAACTTCTGCTGAAGACAAAGTATTTATTTTTTTACTCCATCGCAACACATTGCTGCTATCTCTCTTGACGCCACAGTAGCATTTGTGTAGTCAACTAGATAAGAACGTGGCCTGTCTGAAAGCTAATGGTCAGTCTCTTCACCTGATTCATTGAAAAGATAAACAAATTGCAGAGGCAGCATGGAAAAGGGAAGGAACATGGTTGGGACAGATAGCAAAAGGCAAGAGCATCCCCTTCAGTGATAACCCACACTACAGTGGACAAACTTATTTCAAAAGCTGAATAGTTTTCACAGCCTGAATAGTTATGGCTAGAACTATTCAGTTAGTCTTTGGTATAAAGAGCTCAAAAAAAAATTAAAAAAAATAATCATACATCATTGGGCTACCTATACTGAAGTCATTCATGGGCACAATCTGCTCAGAAAACACAAAGGACATAATGCTTAAGGTATCATTCACTATATTCATCACTACCTTGAGCTCCCCATTTTGGACCTCAGCAATGATTACCCTAATCATCATAAATTTGAAGTTATATTATTTAAATCTGACAGGACAGCAATAGCATCCCTTTCTGATTCTCTGAAGCAACAGCAAGTTATTTCAGAGGTGTCTACTACCCTATTGTTAGCACAAAGCACAGACAGAACATAATAATTCAAAATCATCATCTGTCACCCATTTGAAACCTACTGCAAAAGACAGGCAGAGACAATTTATCTCAAAACATGGGCTGTGGTGAGTTGCATTTCATAATGGACTTGATCACAATTGCGACAGAACTCTCATTTTTTTAGTCAAAGAGTCTGAAGTAGTAATTTTTGGATCTACAGAAAGACAGCTGGGGAGGGCAGAGGGGAAAGAAATAACAGCATATGCTGTCCAGGTACATTGCAACAGGTTAAAAGTTAATAGGATCTGCCTCAGTTTTCATGTCAGAGATGGCTGTTTCCTTTCCCTTGCATCCTATTTTCAACATAAGAATCTGTTGCAAGCAACTTTACAACTTTAATCTGCTTCACAGCTATGACTGTTGATGACAAATGTGGGAATTAAGAACTGGTGGTTAGCAAAATGTAAACTGACCTTGAGGTTAGAAGAATGATTGTGGGAAACTGAGGCAACATTACGGAACACCGTGTTGTGTGAAAAGCAGCAGGAAAAAACACCACCTGCAGAGCGTGGTGAGCATGTGAGCAGTAAACAGGCAAAACCTGAAGGTCAGTAGGATGTAAAGTAAAAACAAACCTATGTAAACAAGTAGTAGTAAATTGGGAGCTTGCAGACAGTGCAGCAGCATTTGCTCTTGGCAATGCTCCCCCTTCAACAAACCTGAGTGAGTTTGTCAGGATTCATGTCCCGATCCCGGCTGGTCTGAGACCGGCAGACAAACACTGTTTTTAAGTATTTTGATTTTAATGAAGAGTACTAGCACACTGAGAAGCATAGGGCTATCATATTCCCAAAAAAGATGAGAACCACCTTAATATACTGTTTCCTTTATGTAGTCTCTCTACAACTACTAATATTATTTTGATTTTTTGAAAGCAGCTGGAATCACCTGAAGAACTTCTATAACACATCTCCTTAAAACTGTTCCCAAATCCAAAGAGATAAAATACAAAATACAAGCGGTATATATATATAAAGGATAATAAAAGTACCTGGTTTATTATAGATTATGTTTTAGCATAGAATTTCAATCCTTTCTGTTGACCCAAAAGCTTCATTTTATGAATTCCAAATTCATTTATCATCAGTATTCTTCTACAACAGAAACACTACATCCTCTTAGATATTCATGTCAAGTCATACAATTAAATGGAGGTGCTAGCAGACAGGACAAAGAAGAATAAGAGAATGTAAGCTGCTGACACCTTACACGATTCTGTGGTTCCTATCCTTTTAGCTGAAAGTAAAATTGATGATTAGAAAGAAAGAAAAATTGCCTGCTATTGTTGCAGGTAAGTAAATACCTGCTTATAGATACATTATCACAAAGAAGAGATCTCAGGCAGACCAAAGTCAATAACTGAATTACTGTAATAAGTTTATGGATTCTTTACATAAGAAAAACTCCTAAAACCTAGTATTTTATTTAGGAACATCATCATTCTATAAGGAATAACCAATACAGGTTTTGAATCTCTTGAAGGGGTAGTCAGCAAGACTGATGCTATCTATATATTCTTAATTTAATATTGAGCATATTTTATAAAGTCTTTGTCCAACAAATCTGATACCTAACTTTTCAAGTCAATCCTAAAAACTTCAACCACATCCTTTTTCAGAGTAGGAAATTCTTATACTAGAAATAAGGTACACTTTTAAAAAGTTTATTTAAGTTTATTCTTTCCAAATTCTCAATGACAAATAGAAAAGCTGGTCAGTACTAGGAGAACCAACTGCATATTTATTCTAATAATTTGAAGCCCCTAGATCCTGTTGTACAGCCAACCAGCATTTGTTCCTCCTTAACTCGGTCCTTATACAGATTTCTATAAAGCTCTGATTCAGCTATTCAAGTAACCTTAACGAGACTGTAAACATATAAAGCACCATAAACTTCAGTGAGAACCAATTAAAAGTCTTTTTATCAGCATAACTAAACATACTCATAAGAAGTTGGGGAAAAATGCAAACAATAGAAAATAATGACGGAGGAGGAGAAAAAGGAAAAGCTTCATTGTAACATTCATTGAAGACAGGTTGGAACATCCAAAATTATTTGAACTCTCAAGGTAAAATTAGGCTGCTCTCACCACAGGTATCTTATTACATGAATTGATCCATTTTCACCTTCAGGGGATCAAAAAGATCTGTTCTTTTCTTTCCAATGCAGGTTATTGTAATTTTATCTACCTGAAGATGAGCGCACACAGAAGCTGCAGTTGACAGTGAATAAGTCTCAAACAGGAAAAGCTGACATGGTCAAATTATGTATGTATTTTAATGACCTAGAGATTCTCTGTTACTTTCCAATATACATTCAATACACATATACTAATCTATAAGTCTAATAACTATAGATTTATTACCTCTAAGAAAATCTTATACTCCCAGACACCACAGTACTGCACAATGCCAGACAGATTAAAACACAAACCCAAATTCAGGTTCTGTGGCAGTATTCTCTGGCAAGACCCAAATAAATTTCCTTTGACAAGGAACTGTGTGGTCTTATCCCAACCCATTCATACTCAGCTGAAAATATAATATTCAGGATTAGGGTCTTGCTTAAATAATCCTTCATTAATAGTTTCAATCCCTTCTCTCCTCTATGGACCTATAAAACAAGAGAGAAGAACCAAAGCCTACACTATTCTGGAATACAAGAATGATGGTAAGATGAGAACATGCTCAAAATGTCTTTCTCATGTTTAGGTTTGTCCTGGTTTCGACCAGCATGGGGTTAATTTTCATTGGAGTATTTCATACCATGTGATGTCATGCCCATAGGTGGGCGGGCTCTCGCTCTCCGGCTTTTCACTTGGGACTTACAGGCTACAGTCTGCTTGTGTGTCTTGTTGCTGTGGGGGGTGGTTGCCGCACTCAGTAAGCCACTGCTGCATTTTACCCGTTTCTTTTTGGACTCACTATTGTTACTGTTGTTCTCTTGTTATATTTAGTAAATTCTTTCTTTTTATTCAACCTACAAATTCTCTTCTTTTTGTCCCTCCCCTATTTCACCGGGGAGGGGGGAGGTGAATGGCTGGCCACGTGGCGTCTGGCTGCCAGCTGAGTTCAAACCTCCACAAGGTTCCAAGACAACAAGCATCCCTGAAATGCAGAATTGATTTTTGATTTTGACAGCAATAATATTCAATAAAATTTATTATTATCTAGAAGATTATAAAAAGACAAATCCTCCATTTTTCTTATAGAATTGTTCTCACATCTACTGTCTGATGGATTGTGAATTTCACTGCTTCTTTGGACCCACCTGTTTTAAAACATATTTGGTGAAAGATATGACCCAGCTTCCCCTGACAGGAATGCATTCATAGAAGGCAGGCACACACACATGTGTGTGTGTGTGTGTGTGCATGTGTATAAATAAAATAACCCAAACTGAGAGATTAATTTTTCGGGTAGCTCTTAAATGGGTACAAAGGTATTTCAGATCCAGTAAAAGAAATACAGTTCTGTCTATATAATTTCAAAAAAAAAAAAGCATTTCTGAAGACAAAATAATTTAAGGAGACATTCATTTCTCTTAGCAGTCATCCCTAAAAAACAATAATAGAAAGATAAAAACAATATGCCCAAAATTTGTGAATATTCAAAATATTCAAGTAATACACCTGCTAGAGGAATACTTTGGATTTTCTCACATGTCAAAAGGAAAAATATTCAAACTTCAAGTCTGGATGTTTCATTTGCAATTAAAATAAACTGGATTTCTCTTCATACTAGATTAAGGGTCTATGTCAATCTATACCTAGCTAGTTGTTTGCTGCAAATCTTACCTTTCAAGTAAACCACCACCTTCTCAGCCCAGAAGGTTGCAGGAATATCCTGACCTACAGAACTTTTGAAAACTAGTACTTGGTTTAAAAAAGAAAAGCAAGATAGAGTGCAGAAATGTTTATTATAGGAATACTACAATGTGGGGACTTTGATGGCTGACTGCAGACCCTCTTGATTTCCTCTTTTGATGCAATTTAAATCATTAGCCATTTTACTGGAACATAAATTGTAGTCTAGTTATAAACAGAAAGAAAATTAGCAAGGAAAATCTCTGAACTGTTCTGACAACCAAACACTAGAAATACTTTAGGTAAGCTGTCATACATATTCTAGGAAGCCCAATATTGTTGACAAGAAACTTGACAGGTATTTGATTAACCTGCCACTGCATTTAAGAATAAATAACTGTCCTGGTTTCAGCCAGGATAGAGTTAACTTTCCTTGGGCTGAGAGGGAGCACAGCTGGAGGGCCAGGCCAATCATCATCCGAGTATTCCATATCATGTGATGTTGGTGCTCTCCTTTCTTTTTCTGTTTTCTGGTCAGCGAGGTGGGATTTTTGGTGTGGTTGGGATTGCTGCTGGGAGTGGGCTGTGTGCCGGTCGGTGAGCAACTGCATTGTATATTACCTGTTTGGACTTACTATTGTTACTGTTGTTTTGCTACTATTATTAAATTTTTTTTTATTCAACCTACGAATTTTCTTTTTTTTTTGTCCCTCCCCTATTTCACGGGGGGGGGGGGGGGGGGAGAAGTGAACAACTGGCCACGTGGTGATTGGCTACCGGCTGAGTTCAAACCACGACGATAACAAACAGCAACTGCTGTCGACTACTACTGAAAGCACTGTATTGGGTTTGCATGGCAAGGTTTTGGTAGCAGGGTGGGGGCTACAGGGGTGACTTCTGCGAGAAGATGCCAGAAGCTTCCCCCATGTCAGACAGAGCCAATGCCAGCTGGCCCCAAGACGGACCTGCCGTTGGCCAAGGCTGAGCCCATCAGTGACAGTGGTAACGCCTCTGTGATAACATATTTAAGGGGAAAAAACTGCTGCAACTGCTGCACAACAGCAACTGGGAGAAAGGAGTGAGAATATGTGAGAGAAACAACTCTGCAGATGATGTAGGGGACCATATAGAACTAGGGACAATAAGCTAATTATAACTAAAGAATATAGTACATAGCTTAAAGAGAATAATTAATGGAAGAGGAAACCAGTTTTTCTTTCCCGAACGGAGGGGGGGGACACGACTCTCTCTCAAGGGATCGATTGTAGGGAACAAGAATTCGAGAACAGGATGGCATCCATTACAAATACGTCCATAAATCTCCTTGCTTAAGGAAGACAAATGGTTAGCTATTAGCTCAGACTGATAAGAGCACTGCAAGCCTGCAGGATCGTCACATTCCAGGCAAAGGGTGAAACGTACACCATGAGGAGGACCTACGGCCTTCCTCCCAAAGACCACTGCCCATGACCTGAAGACCCTTGCCCACAATTTTTGGAAGAATCTGCGCAAGCACAAAGAACTGATAAGCTAATTACCATACAAAGCGGGAGTAGGCGGGTTCAGGTAATGAATATGTATAGGCATTAGTTAAATATTCATTGTTTCATTGTATAAATCTGGGGCAACCTGCCACTTCAGGTATGCACGTTTGTGGTGGAGCGATCCCCCGTGCATCTGCGTGCAATAAACATACCTACTTTATAACTTCCAAGTTATAGAGTCTAATTTCCGTACGTCACAGACACCAAGGTCAGTGAAGAAGGAGGGGGAGAAGGTGCTCCAGGCACCAGAGCAGAGATTCCCCTGCACCCCATGGTGAAGACCACGGTGAGGCAAGTTGTCCCCCTGCAGCCCGTGGAGGACCCCACACTGGAGCAGGTGGATGCCCAAAGGAGACTGTGACCCCGTGGAGAGCCTGCGCTGGAGCAGGCTCCTGGCAGGACCTGTGACCCCGTGGGTGACCCGTGCTGGAGCAGTCTCTTCCTGAAGGACTGCCCCCTGTGGAAAGGACCCATGCTGGAGAAGTTTGTGAAGAACTGCAGCCTGTGGGAAGGACCCATGTGAAGAGGTTTGTGGAAGAGTGTCTCCCATGAGTAAGATCCCACACTGGAGCAGAGGAAGAGAGTGAGGAAGAAGGAGCAGCAGAGACAATGTGTGATGAACTGACCGCAACCCCCATTCCCCTGTCCCTCTGCACTGCTCGGGGGAAGGAGGTAGAGAAGTTGGGAGTGAAGTTGAGCCTGGGAAGACGGTAGGGGTGGGGGGAAGGTGTTTTAAGATTTGGTTTTATTTCTCATTTCTCTACTTTGATTTGATTGGTAATAAATTAAATTAATTTTCCCCATGTCAAGTCTGCTTTGCCCATGATGGTAACTGGTGAGTGATCTCCCTGTCCTTATCTTGACCCATGAGCCTTTCATCATATTTTCTCTCACCTGTCCAGTTGAGGAGGGGAGTGATAGAGCAGCTTGGTGGACACCTGGCAGCCAGCCAAGGTCAATCCACCACAAGCCAAATGCTATTGCCCAGCTTTTCAAGCATGTACACAGGCATACATTAGAGAGACACATCTCTTCACTAAAATGAAGTTAATAAAAAACATAACTTCGCTGAAGAGGAGACAACTAACACATGCACAATGCTGAAACCTTAAGAGGCCCCTGAACAAATCAGCACTTAAAGAGTCCCACTGTTCATTTAGGAATGAAAAGACAAAGTTAGAAGCTTAACTTTCACCATGATTATTTGTATACACGTGCAGATAATGACTTCAAATATTTGTGTGGTTCTTGCAAAGACACCTTCCATCAGGGTCCAATCTCTATTCTCCATACTTTGTGCAAAATAAAAATGTAGTTAATTTGTCCCATAACCTGCAAATTTTCTACACTACCAGCTATTTTCACTGAGCATAAAACCTGACATTTATTTGAAAATGTTTAATTAGAACTGGTGGTTAAATCCTCCACATCTGATATTTCACTCAAAAAAAGCAAGGCTTCCCACAGCAGTAAGCAAATACAGCAGGATCAGAAAAATAGCTCACATCCTGCCTAGATACAACAACCAGAAGCTTACATCACAAAACTTGTGCACATTTAGTGGGTTGACCCTGGCTGGCAGCTAAATCCCATGCAACTGCTTCCCCAATCCCCCCCAGCGAGATGGGGGGAGAGAATAGGAAGAACAAAAGTGAAAAAAAAAAACAAAGCAAAGACATTCACTTACCACCTCCTGTAGTGCTAGGGCCTGAATAATAGGCCCTGAAACAAAGTTGACCTCTAGATGAACCTCACAACCAAACATTATCCATTATTAGTTGTGGGAGGCATCGCCTGTCAGCCCTGCGCAGCCTCTGAATCAACAGCTAGGCTTTGATGAGAAACAGGCCTTGGGAGAAAGATAAGAAACTGCCGAGTTGTGCCAAGGTGGCAGGGAAAAACAACGGACAGCTGCAACACTGAACTGTGGAAAAGTACTGAGCTGTGAGAAGTTACGGCCGCGTGAACAGCGCGTGAACAAGAAGGTGATTGGTCTGCACAGCGCGTGTTAGAGTGGTCTGATGCTGATAGGAGAAAAGGTTGACAGCTGTCTAATTGCTGATTTGCTAATTATGAAGTAAGAGCTTTGGCGAGAGCATAAGTATGTACTGTTGGAAAAATAAACGGCTTTGCTTGTTATAACTCTCATAGAGTTGTGCAGGTCCAATATTCTCTCGCAACAATTAGTATCTGTTAATTAGTAAAATCTGTATTACCATTAGTGTTAATTATTAGTATCTGATCATTAACAAAATATGTATGCTCACTAGTGAAAGATGTAGCTTAGACAGAATACAATCAGTAGTGAGGATGAAATGCTGAGAGAATGTATCCCACTTTCCTTTCACAGCCTTGTTCAAGGCTGAGAACCCAAGTGTTTGGCCTTGTTAGAAACTCCCTTGGTTCCCCCCCCGAGCCCTGGCCAGGCTTCGGGTGGAATCCAACAGGAGAATGAAACCAGAAATTTTCTGCTCAAAACAAAGGTGCCAGCTATTCTGGCTTGCTGATTTTGGGGTATATAAGGCTGGACCCGCTCACAGCGACTTTGGAAGCCTCACCTATGGGTGGACACACCGCGTAGGATTTCCCACTTGCCGGGACAGGCTCTCCAAATCCTCGCTGTAACTGGGGCTGCCCAGCGTCTGCGGATCTGGATGATGGTAACGTATGCAAGTGGTGATGGATCTTTCTTAATCACTATTCTCTCTCTCATGTGGTAATAATTAGGTGCATTGCCTTGCTTAACAGTATGTAGTAATAGTTAAGTGTACTATTCTGTATTTTTCTTACTGCTTATTTTCTGTAGTACTTAGTTATATCCTTTAATTATTAACAGTAAAATCAGCCTACTCTTTTCACTCTGGTGTCTGAGTTTAATTGGCATCCTCGAGCAGCAGAACACCTCCCACACACAGACTGGTGCTCAGCCAGTCCCCATGCAATGACCCCCTACCAATCCCCCCCTCCCCTCCCTTTTTATTGCTGACCATGACACTATACAGCATATATCCCTTTAGTCAGTTGGGGTCAGCTGTCCTGGCTGTTCCTCCTCCCAGCTTCTTGCGTATCTCGAGCCTACTCACTGGGGGCAGGCAGAGTGAGAAACAGAGGTGGCCTTGATGCTGTGCAAACACCATTCAGCAACAGTTAAAACATGGTTGTGTTATCAATACTGTTTTGTGTTAGCAACATTGTTTTGGTTAAAAAAAAAAAAAATCTAAAAATCTAAACCCTAGCATCATACTGGCTGCTATGAAGAAAAATAACTCTACCCCAGTACACTCCTCTTAAAAAACAGTAAGAAACCCAAATCTGGTATGTCCTAATGCAGACAAAGCAGGTCTAATTGGTTGACTAAAGAACAGGTGGAACTTTCACTGAATTTGACTAACTAGGCCACATTAAAACTACAATTCCCTCCCCTTGGCTTATAAATATACTGTATCTGCCCCCAAATACAACAACTATTCCTCTCTCCTACCTTTTCTTCTACACTTATCACAGTTTAAAACACTGTGTAAAGCACTGTGTGCTTTCAAACTGGGGAGCTGTACAATGTTTCATTTTGAGGGATTTGCATCATATCATTAATGTGGATGGATTTCCAGAGTAATGTTTTGGGTGTTTTAAAAAAAAAAAAAGTGTGCATAATGAGTAGGAATTCTTCTCTTTATCTAAACTTCCCCTAGTTTCCTTTCAGTTTGTTCTTTCACTGGTTTCACTTATCCAGGTGCAATTTTCAAGAAACAGACTATCTCATAATAATGCTATGTCAACATTTTCACCAGGAGATAAAAAAATTTCACTCATTTCACTGTTCTCACATTAAAAGTAACAAGTTCTTCCATTTAGTACTTAACATGTACTAACTGTAACTTTAAAGTCTCAGACACAGACTGCAGATGCTGCTAAAGCAGAAGTCCCATTTAAACATCCAGCATAAGCAAAGCAGTTGTAATTAGCTTTTCCTAAGTGATTAGTATAGATCAAGTATCCACCTGCCATTTACCTCAACCTAGTCAATAAATGTTATACCTGCCTTCTCCACTGTGCAATGCAGAATACATACTGAAATGGCAACATAATATGTATGGAATGCTTCTCTTCAACTGTTGAACGTGAAAGTGCCAGAGTAAAATTAAGTGTCTGCTGAAGTAAAAAATGGAAGTGCAATGTGCTGTGCAAAAATTATTTGCTAAATAGAAAACCCATGGTACAGCCCATGTACAACTAGCCTGGCAGTTAAGGACTCTATAACTAATAAAACCACAATGCTATCTAGTAAGACTATAAAGGCAGATGACTAGAAAGCATATAGCAAAAAGTAGCTTACAAATGCTTAAAAGAGTATCAGCAACAGAAAGATATTCAAAAAGCCCGATAGCCTAATTTCCCAGTGATGAATAAATCCTGTAACATCCACAAATAGTAAAAGACCTATGAGTGTTTAAAAGCTCTCCAATTACAAAGATCTAGCTTACAAGGCATACTATTTTATTATCTTAATGGTCCATCACAGAGAGGAAAAAAAAGAAAAAAAAGAAAAAAAAAAAGAAGGGTTGAAATGCAGTATTTTAGTATAAGATATACTGGGGGAGATGGGGAAGACTTGACATGCATAATAGTGCTCTGCATTCAGACTAACAGGTTAGTCATAGTACCACACACCTATGTGCTCCCACTCCTTTAGGCTTACATATGATGCACTTAGAAGAGAACAGTTGTGCACTATTGTATGTGTAACTTTGTAATTTTTATGTCTGAAATGTGTATGTGAAATCATTCTGCAGTAACATTTTCTGAATATTTCTGAAAGAATCACAGAATCATCTAGGTTGGAAAGGACCTTGAAGATCATCTAGTCCAACCATTAACCTAGCACTGACAGTTCCCAACTACACCATATCCCTCAGCGCTATGTCAACCTGACTCTTAAACACCTCCAGGGATGGGGACTCCACCACCTCCCTGGGCAGCCCATTCCAACGCCTAACAACCCCTTCTGTAAAGAAATGCTTCCTAATATCTAGTCTAAACCTTCCCTGGTGCAACTTGAGGCCATTCCCTCTTGTCCTATCGCTTGTTACTTCATTAAAGAGACTCATGCCCAGCTCTCTGCAACCTCCTTTCAGGTAGTTGTAGAGGGCGATGAGGTCTCCCCTCAGCCTCCTCTTCTCCAGACTAAACACCCCCAGTTCCCTCAGAAAGAAAATAAATTACTGAAACTAATCTAAGACCTGTTTGCAAGCTGGGAAAAACCCAGTTAAAAGTGACACATGATAAATCGACTATTTTTTTTTTCATTCTTTACTAAAAGTTATGAGAAAACAGATTGAGAATGTTGTCTATGCAGAGGAAACTGAGCCACGCATTTACTCCAGACTAGCTTCCCCTTCCCATTCTTCCAGTGGATGAGAAACTGACTGTGAGCCAGCAATGTGCACTCACAGCATAGAAAGCCAAGCGCATCCTGGGCTGCATCAAGAGAAGCATAGCCAGCAGGTTGAGGGAGGGGATTCTCTCCCTCTACTCCACTCTCATGAGACCCCACCTGCAGTACTGTGTCCAGCTCTGGGGCCCCAACATAAGGAGGACATGGACCTGTTGGAGCGGGTCCAGAGGAGGCCACGAAGATGATGAGGGGGCTGGAGCACCTCCCCTATGAGGACAGGCTGAGAGAGTTGGGGTTGTTCAACCTGGAGAACAGAAGGCTCCAGGGAGACCTTTATAGCAGCCTTTCAATACTTAAAGGGGGCTTATGAGGAAGATGGGGACAGACTTTTTAATAGGGCCTGCAGCAACAGGACAAGGGGTAATGGTTTTAAACTGAAAGAAGGTAGATTCAGATGAGATATAAGGAAGAAATTTTTTTACAATGAGGGTGGTGAAACACTGGAAAAGGTTGCCCAGAGAGGTGGTAGATGCCCCATCCCTGGAAACGTTCGAGGTCAGATTAGACAAGCTTCTGAGCAACCTGATCTAGTTGAAGATGTCCCTGATCATTGCAGGGGGGTTGAACTAGATGACTTTTGGAGGTCTCTTCCAACTGAAATGCAACACAGAAGTGAATATGTGCTGTAGTAATTATTTGCTGTGTGAGTAGGAAAGTCATTCTTGAATATACTGTCTGTAACACTTAGCCTGGTCAATTTAGCATTGCAAAGAAGGCCCGTTACATGTAGTTTAACTAACTGAGATAAATGCTGCAGTACTTGAACTACCTCAGTATCAAAGAACACTTGAAATAATACCACTTTTTCTTTAACAGAAAATGTTAGTTTTCAGTTTCATGATTACTTCCCTTCTAGAAATTAACAGAATACTTTTTCAGATATACTTCATGCAAAATTTTTATTAAAAACAGCTTGGTACAGGAGAGGAAAAAGTTACAGCTTTGGTTTTTAAGAGCGCTTAGAAAAACTGAGAAGTATCGCTAGAAAGGCTTTAACAGTGTTTTTGCCTCTGTTCTATGCTAGACAGCTGGACATAAAAGAAGGGACTACACTACACTCAAAGTTATCCATGAATAAATAATATAGATTACAGATTAGCCGTGCTGTAAGAGCAGGGCTAACCACACTAGCTGCATGCAGAACCATGAAATATAAACACCATTTCAACACAAAGTCAACTTGTATCCAAAGTGCTGCTTCCAAATCAGCATGTCGTCCTCCAAAGAGCTCAAAAGCAGGATTTACTCAGCAGTGCAGTAAAGAGGCACTTCACTGCATCTTGTAGCACACATGTTGGAAGTGTGGGAAAAGCAAAACAGCGAAAAAAACTGACACATGGTGCCCAGAACAAACACAGGACGGGATGGAGATCCAGTGATTTGTGCTGCCATGGCACCAAGGAGGAATGAGAAGCGAGGTGGAGGCCATGCAGTCCTGTTCTTCCACTTTTCTCAAGGAACATTTGACACGACTATGCAGATTTCTCTCCTGCTCTTCCCCTTCTCTCAAGGACTGTTTTGCACAACTCTGCAGACCTCATCTCTCATTCTTCCTCTTTTCCCACAAAACCAGCGCACACCTTGCACCAAGGAATGTGCTGTGTCGTTACTCAAGAAGCAATGGCTTGAGCACAGTCCCACCACTCACACATACACACTTAGATAAATACTAGCCCGAGTTTGTATCTAACCCGAAGGGACGATAATCCGATACCAAATCGGAGAGACAGATCGATGGGTTTGTGCTCCTCTCCCCCCCTCCCCCCGAGAAGGGACGCCTTTGGGTAAGATTTGGGCCCTTGGCTATGCCGAGTGATTACCCAGGAATTAAGCGTGTGTGATTGCAATTGTTTTTGTGTGCAGTGCTATATAGCCAACCTGCAGTTTGTGCATTTATCGTAGGCAATCTCAAAGAATCTGTAGATGTTGCACAAGAATAAACCGTACTATTAATGAACCTGACGGCTTCTCTTGAATGCCACCGGACCTACAGCACATGGGCTGCTCGTGCATCTGGTGTCTGGCCTATAGTTACGGCCATAATTGGCATAGCTATTAAGAGATAAGTCCAGCCGCCCCTAGCCCCTCTAATCTCTGAGGGCCAGCTAGAACGCAAGGGGATTCATCTCTTACCAAATTAATTCATTACCTTAAATGCAACAACACAGAATTTGGGTCCTCCTCCCACACCTACTATTTGAGAAAAAGCACACCTTTGTCAAGGTTTCAACACATTCATACATCATTCTTCTTCTGAAATGCGAATTCCCAGTAGATGCCTCTTCACGTTTCACTCATTTGTCTCAGAAATTTTCCAGCAAAATTTGAGAGCTTTTGAGTTGACATTCATGCTGTTGCTAAAACATTTTTAATGGGGGGGGGGGGGGAAGAAAGAAGATATGAATATGGCTTTTGAAAACTCGATCATTTGTTACACAGGCAAAAAATCCCAGACTTCTGCATCATAATATGAATTTCAAAAAAGCCAAATCTTAAGAATGGGGAAAATGCCACCCATATTTTGAATTATTTCAAAATTCCTACTTCACCTTTCAGAAAAATCTCTTTAGAAATAAAATATAAAATTCAGCAACAAATCCAGCTACTCAGATTTGTAAGAAGAATAAATAAACTACATTTTAGCACTAATCTGATCAACACAAAACAGCACACCTTAAGCAGGCAAACTAGCTCCCTAATAACTTCTTTCAATACAATGGAAAATATTATAAGCTGCAGACCTTCACATGAACTATTTTAGACAAAAAGCTATGTTGTAACACTAAATCTTCAGCAACAAATGAAGTTTCATGACAGACATGAGTAGCAAAGATCCAGAAGAATTTCTGTACCTAACAAAGTGATTAAACATTACTTCACTCTCACAAATGACATTTTAGTCTTCACCAAAAGTGTAAATAAAACTAGAACTATTTACTGTTGCAACAGACTGCAGCACATGATTATTTCAGCATACTCTATGTGAGTTTTCTTTCAGCAAATAAGGAATTAGTTACAGATCAAATAAGTATTTTATCTTACTAAATATAATTATCTGAACTACAGTAGGTGCTGTGTCTCTATAGCTGCTTCATTTGTTTAGTTGTGGCACACTGTATAGAGGACAGGAGCAGCTGCGTGCATTGTTGTATTTTAATAGATTCCCAACTTGTACTGAGAACTCCAAAAAGGAAAAAAAAAAAAAACCAAACACACCCAACCATAAAAACCCCTACCTGTACAAAAACTTAAATGGAGCGACAGTTATAGAGCACAGCCACCTAGCAACCTCTCAGTTTTCTATGGGACCAAGTTACAAGATGTCTGGAAGAGCTGTAATGAACAAACTGGCCTTTACTCTTCTCTTAGCTGTTGTTTTTACATAAGCTAACTTAATATTTATCACTCCTTTTGGGAGTGATGACCTCAGATGCTTTAGTAGTTCCACAGAATAACCTCCCTTTTGCTGTGGCTTTGACCTATCCTACTGCAATACTATTTTAACCTAATACAGCAAAGTATTTTATTTTGGTATTTTTTATTCCTATAGCAACAGGCTATTGTTCTATTCTAAATGGATGAACATGATTCCCTTTCCCAATCACGTTTCTAAAGGGTTTCCAAATAAGTTGTAGGTGTTCTTGTGATGCTCCTTTTGTTCCACTATATTACCTGCTGCTCCAAGGACGCTGCATCTGTCATGTTATGTGAGCATGCACATATTTTAGTACATACCCCTTAAAACCTATCTTGAAATTGGAATACAGAAATAGTTATGTATATACATGTGGCATCGCTGGAGAACAACGGACATGTGAGCGATCCAGACCAAGGGGCCTCACTGTAACAGCAAGCTGCAGCTGTGTTCAAGGACACAAACAAGGCCGAGATAGATTGAGAAACTACATTGCTTCCCAAGAGATAAAGATGTTGGAATGCTGAAAACAGGGGGTCTACCTGGGGGGAGAGCAGCGCGTGGACACCACACCGGGACCAATCATCGAGGGCAGAAGGGCGCGTGAACAAGTAGCTTTAGCCTATTAGCAATAAGATAGCAGCGTGTGAAGCCTGTGATAGAGTATTAATTGCTGTGTAGCCTTTAATAAAGTGGCATCAACTTGATCACATTGGTCGTCTAAGTTGTGTCCAGAACTTCCGCGTCAGCAAGTGGCGCCCAAGCAGGGACCTGCAAGAGCCTCATTGAAAATACACAGGACTTAAACCCTGGGGAATCGGGACCCTCCCGTCGGTGCTCTCCCGAGCAAGAGCAGACGGCTCAGAGGGGGCAGAAGCAGCCGTAGCAGGCGCTGCCCCGGCGCCTGGGAAGCCGCGCGCGCAATCGTCGGGAATCTCGCCCTGATGAGGTGAGCGGCTGGGGAGGAGATGGGGGCCACGCTGGGTAAAGAAGAGGCGGCAGTGGTTAAGCTCCTCCAACATATACTCTCTAAGAGAGGAGTATCTTATCGGGGGAACCTGAGGAGGGTGCTGTTGTGGGCTCGGCAGCACGGACTAATCCCCTCAGTGACCGCAGCCCTTGAAGCAGCTACTTGGGAAAAGATCGGCGCGGCACTGTGGGACGACATTAGCTCAGGCTCTAAAGTCAGTGGGAAACTCTCCACCGTGTGGAGATTGGTCCTAGAGACTCTGACAGAAGTGAGAGCGGAACGGCAGCCCCCCGCCTCCGCTTTCGCTGCCTTGTCAGCAGAGGCAGAACGCGCTGGCGCTCAGCATTCCGCCGCTGCTGGGACGTTCGCGGGATCCCTGGTCCCCAAGGCGGCTCCTAAAAGGAGGGACGGGGACGCTGCACGCGCGGCACCCGTGCGGCAGGGAAGTCAAGAGCAAAAATCAACAGATTTACTCCAGCTCGACTCCCCCCCTCAAGCCCAAAAGATCAATCCCCGGAGCGCACGGCCCCGCCCCGCTCCTGCCGGCCCCCGCCCGACCCCCCCGCCGCTTCCCCCTTAGAGGACGGCGCCGACCCAGCCCTGCCCCCGTCCTCGGCCCCGACACCCCGATCGCTGCACGAACAATCTCGTTATGATTTACAAGATCAGCACTTGCAAGAACTAACGAGAAAATTAGAGCAACTTGAAATCCGAATGCAGCAAGCGGCTCAGCCCACCCCTACAGCACCGCTGCCACCCCCTCTCCCTATTAACCCCTTCTTCCGCGACACGGGGTGGGGGGGGTCAGAGGGAAACGGTGGCTCTCGGGTCGCTGCCATCGTCGGCTCAAATGGGAGCGGGGGCACCGGCTCAAATGGGGGGGGGGGGGGCACTGGGAGGCGCGGGTGGTAATGGTAATCCAGCACACCGATGGCGGGGAGTTACTCGGGATGCAATAATTGAGGGGCAGTTTAACGAGCTGGGACCAATGGCGGTCCCGGTAACAGTAACCCCACAGGGCAATGAGTGGGAGGCCTGAGACTGGAAAGTGATTAAGGAGGCAAAATTAGCAGTAACACAATATGGGTTAAAATCACCATATACTAATTCAGTAATTCAGCATATGATTGTGCAAACCTTACTAACGGCTTCCCAACAATTGCAATTTCTCCAAGGTTGGCAAGTGGCCTGCGAGGCTGCGGCAGCCACACCCCGTCAGCAAGGAGACCCTCTATATGGGGTGCAAGCTCAAATGCTGATGGGCGCAGGCCCTTTTGCCAACCCGGATTGGCAAGCAGGGTTTCAACCGGAAGTGTTACGCTTAACCCAGGAATTGGCCTTACAAACGATTCTAGCCCGTACATGATGAATAAGCAGCGTGACAGGGACCCACAGAGCCCTATCCAAAATTTATTGCTAGACTACATGCCGCTATTGATGGTAATCCTGACTTAAATGATGAAATGAAAGTTAAATTTCTTGATATGCTTGCTTATGATAATGCTAAAACTAAGAAAGTCTTAAGCCTCTTACCCGCCTGCAGCCGAGCCCAGCACCGCGCTCTGGGCCCCCCCCCCCCCAAAGCGACAGTTATTACAGAAGCTCGTGACACTGGGATGCAGCGCCCCTTGTCTGCCAACACCACATAATCAATAAGCAATGCCTTTATATATTCTTAACAGTGTTTTGATGTTTGCAGCGTTTATCATTTTATGTTGTGTGAGTAATAAGTGTAAGAGGCCTCTTTGTGTGATTGTTCTGCGTGTGTGAGACGCAGCCCAGCGGCAGCTGCAGAGTGTGGAGTTCTCTGACAGAGCGTCCAAGTGTCCGCTGGGTCATCGGTGCTGCCTGTTAGTTTGGGCTCAGTGTTTGAAGTGTCATAGGTGAAATATCTCCTCTAGCAGGAGGCAGTAATTGTGTTAATTGTTGTCTTGAATTTAGGTGCGTACTCTGTGGGGAGAGTGCACCCTTGTACCATCTATCTGAGAAGGGTATTGTCATAAAAATCATCTACAACCTTACAGGGGTTGTTCGTTTTACCAGAGGTCAAACTTACTCAGCTTGTTTATTTTACTACAGCTGGGGTGACTCAGGATTTGGATCAGCAGGTACTCCTCAAATATTTTGGGCTCAGACAGTGACACAAGGTCGACCTCTGGTAAAACGTGCCCTCACTAAAGCAGAAGAATCTGTTGAACTGACAGGCATTTTAGATACTGGCACAGATGTGACCGTAATATCTGTGAGCAGATTGGCCGTTAGCTCGGGTAACTCAAGCGCTTTTCGGGGTTGGTAGTCATGCTGTAACGTTTCAAAGCAAAGATCTCATTCATGTAAGGGGCCCAGAAAACCGGGGAGCAAATATTCGTCCATTTATATTGGAAACCCCTATTACATCATGGGGTCGTGACTGTATGGCTCAATGGGGAACTCAAATTGGACCAAATTTGTCTTAATTGCCACTGCAGCACAACCCACCCTGAAACCCACCCTGAGACTAACCTGGAAAACAGAATCACCTCTGTGGGTGGGTCAGTGGCCCTTGCCAATGGAAAAGTTGTGCCACCTGAAGTGCTAAGGCTTGGAAAATAAGCCCAAGCCAGAGTTGACCTATAGATGAATCCTGTACATTTTATAACTGATAACCATTGTGCTAATTGGTATTATACTAAGTTATAGCAAACCAACTATTCTGATGTAAAAGGTGGGAATACTGAAGCCTGAGCAACAGGCCCTGAACTGAAACTGCTAACTCAGTATGGAGTCATTAGTGAAATATGCATAGAAGATGTAGCTTAAACATCATAAAACATGTCTATCTTGAATGTATCCTTATATTTCTTTATGTGTGAGCAAGATAACAGGGCCACAGAAACAGTTGTCTGCCCTTGTGACCTTGCTCATAAATTAACTAGACCAGGAGGGAAACTCCCTGAGCTTCTCCCTTGAGCCCTGGCCAGGCTCTGGGGGGAACCTAATGTGAGATGGAAACCAGATATTTCTGCTTAAAACAAAGGTGCCAGCTATTCTGGCTTGCTGATTTTGGGGTATATAAGGCTGGACCCGCTCACAGCGACTTTGGAAGCCTCACCTACGGGTGGACGCACCGCGTAGGATTTCCCACTTGCCGGGACAGGCTCTCCAAATCCTCGCTGTAACCGGGGCTCCCCAGCGCCTGCGGGTCTGGATGATGGTAACGTATGCAAGTGGTGATGGATCTTTCTGAATCACTATTCTCTCTCTCAGGTAGTAATGATTTGATGCATTACCCTGTATTTTCATATTTGTTTAAGTGCACTATTCTGTCTTTTCTTACTGTATGTTTTCTGTATTACTCTGTTATATTATTTAGTTATTTCTAGTAAAATACGCCTGCTCTTTTCACTCTGGTGTCTGAGTTTAATTGATATCCCTGATCAGTAAAACACCACCATAATGATTTAGTTCAGGAACAATTAAGTCCAGGACATATCGTACCTACCACCAGTCCTTGGTAAATGATGACTTTTACATGATCTCCGACACATTAATGATGCCATGGAGGATATGGGTACGTTACAGCCAGGAATGCCCTCCCCAACAATGATTCCCCGACACTGGCATCTTGTAATAATTGATCTGAAAGATTGATTTTTTTACCATTCCCTTGCATCCGGATGATTCATCTAAATTTCCCTTTTTTGTTCCCAGTATTAATGTTAGTGAACCTGCAAGACGGTACCGCTGGGTTGTTTTGCCACAAGGCATAAAACAGCCCCACGATGTGTCAGTGGTTTGTTGCAAAGGCTTTGAGCCCTGTTAGAATGCAGGTCCCCCAGGCTGTTATATATCATTATATGGATGACATCCTTATAGCAGCAGAGACACAGGAGATCATGGAAAAGGCTCTTGCTTTAACCAAAGACTCAGTATCTCAAATGGGGTTGCAAATAGCACCTGAAAAGCTACAGCGATCATCACTGTGGCAGTACCTGGGGTGGAGAATTTGTGAACAGACCATTGTCCCGCAACAGGTTGAACTTAAAACTGATGTTAAGACTTTAAACGATTTACAGAAACTGTTGGGAGCCATAAATTGGATACGGCTGTTGTTGGGCCTAACTAATGATGATCTGCATAGCTTGTTTGATATTTTGCAAAGAGATCCTTCACTGACATCACCCAGAGTACTTACAGAGAAAGCAAAAACAAGATCTCCACTGTGCAGCTAACGCCATCTCAGAAACACGGTAAGCATGGCTTTCACATGCATTTTTCCACCAAAACGCCAGGGCAATACAAAACCAGTTTTCTTTATCAAGGCTTCAGGCTAAAGACATCATTGCCACTTGCCCTGAATGCCAGAAGGACTCCCTCTCTTCAACAGCCAGTGGTGTCAGCCCTCGGGGACTCACCTCCTCAGAATTATGGCAATCTGACGTCACTCCCTTTGCTGCATTTGGATCGTTAAAATAGGTGCCATCAATATTGCATCACTTCTCATCACAGATACCAGATCAACAAGAAGTCCAGGGCAAGGCTCAAGTGTTAGCAAAAAACCTGGAAAGTGGTAACTGGGAAGGACCAGATCCTTTAATAACCTGGGGAAGAGGTTATGCTTGTGTCTCCACAGGTCACGGTCCCCGGTGGTTACCGGCAAGGTGTGTGCGACCACACCTGAGGCGGGAGAGGCAGCTTTTGGTGGACACTCAGGAGCCAGCTGTGGGTGCTGTGGGTGCCCCTGTGCCGACAGTTTGCGGTCTCTTCGACTGATCATTTAAGCAGAATGGATGGGTAATGCTTGCTGCTGCAATAGGACAAAGTACATTATCTCCGTCCTTAATCACACTACAGTTGCCAACTCTTTTAAGAGAAAATGCTGACAGTAATTGCAACTCCTTAATGAAATATAGAGGCTTACTAGTCACTAGTGAAAGATGTAGCTTAGACAAAATGTAGTTATTAATAAGGATGAAATGCTATAAGAATGTGTGTATTCAACTTTCTTTGTTTAGCAATATTAAGAATTAAGGACTCAAGTGTTTAACCTTATTAGAAACTCCCTTGGTTTTCCCCCTTGAGTGGTGGCCAGGCTCTGGGTGGAACCCAACAGGAGGATGAGATCAGATGTTTCCGCTCAAAGAAAATTGCCAGTTATTTTGGCCTGTTGATTTGGAGGCTGGACCTGCTTGCAGCGATTTTGGCTGCCTCACCTACGGATGGACGCATCGCGTAGGATTTCCGGTTTGCGAGGAAGGGCACTCTAAATTCTCGCTGCATCCAGGGTTCCCCAGCAATTGCGGATCTGAATGTTAGTACTCCATTAAGTGAGTGTGCTATTCCGTATTTTCCTTACTGTTTATTTTGTAGTATTTAGTCATATCCCCTAATTATGGGTACTGAAATTAGCCTACTCTTTTTTAACTAGTAACTGTAACTGCTGTATTGTTTCTAGCATTCTGTGAAACTATTTTAAATATGCTGTGTTTTTTGAAGTTTGCCTAACCCTTAATTGATAAAGTCTCGAAATAAGTCTTGCAGGTGCTGCCGCAAAACAAAGAAAGGGGAGATGTGGGAGGCATTGGCTTGTCAGCCTTACACAGCCTATAAGTAATAGCTAGGGTTTGATGAAGAACAGGCCTTAGAAGATAGATAAGAAACTGCTGAGTTGTGCCAAGGTAGCAGGCAAAAACAGCGGACAGCTGCAACACTGAACTTCGAAAAAGTACTAAGCTGTGACAACTTACTGTTGCAGTAGGGCGGGATGCACCAGAGAATACGGGAAATTAGTTCAATTGACCCATGAACTGATAATGGACCAGCCTATACCTCTCAAAAAATTTGCTCCTTTTTGTCAACTCTGGGGTATACGTCACATCACAGGTATACCACATTCCCCCACGGGGCAAGCTATAGTGGAGAGAGCGCATCAAAACCTTAAAAGCGCTTTTGCAAAGACAAAAGGGGGAGAGGTCTTGGCTGCTGCAGAACCACTTGCAAAAGCGGTGTGTGTGTTAAATTACTTAGAGCTCACAGGTGATAGGGAGGAACCACCAGCAGTAATACATAGTATGGGTCTGAAATCCGGTACAAGCCAGTGTGGAGATAATGCTTTTGCTCAGTACAAAGATGTTGCTATAGGAGAGTGGAAAGGACCTGTGGAACTAAAAATGACGGGTGGAGGCTATGCCTGCGTTATTACCGATACCGGCACTAGATGGGTTCCGAGTCGATGGGTGCGACCCTGGAAAAAGGAAGTTAAGAAAGATGAAACAGAAACCAAATGAGATATTAACTTGGAGCAGGGGTTATGTTTGTGTTTTCACAGATGCCGGCTCTCGCTGGGTTCCTGCTCGGTGTGTTCGGCCTGTATTGGAACCTGCCTCAGGGTGAAGGATGGGTGGTCTCACAACCAAACGCCACCGCAAGCCCGGAAAATCCGTTCTCTACGTGCTTGGTAGAAATACCTGTGGATACATGGCCGAACCCACTGCAGTTTTGGCTTGGCAAACAAACTAATGCTACTTCTTTAGCTTTAAGTGGTCTTTTAACTGATGCTGATAGTGTCAGACATGCTACGTTACAAAATAGAGCTGCCATTGATTTTTTGCTTCTAGCGCAAGGACATGGTTGTGCTGAATTTGGAGGAATGTGTTGTATGAATCTATCCGATCATTCAGAATCTGTTTTTAAAAGCATTCAGCAATTGAAGGATGGAGTCAAATGCTTAACAGAAGATGATGGCTTGGACTGGCTGACAAGGATGTTTAAAGGTTGGGGATTATCTGGTTGGTTGATAACATTAGTCAAAACTGTCGGAGTCGTCCTTTTGATTGTAGTGACTGTGCTCTTAACGTTGCCTTGCCTTATAGGCCTTCTGCAAAGGGCCCTGCAGAGGACTGTCGGTGCAATGTTTATAGCACAGGACCACAGGGGGGTCTGGATCACTCAAAAACAAAAAGGGGGATTTGTGGCATCGCTGGAGAACAACAGACATGTTGTGAGCGATCCAGACCAAGGGGCCTCACTGTAACAACAGGCTGCAGCTGTGTTCAAGGACACAAACAAGGCCGAGATAGATTGAGAAACTACATTGCTTCCCAAGAGATAAAGATGTTGGAATGTCGAAAACAGGGGGTCTACCTGGGGGGAGAGCAGCGCGTGGACACCACACCGGGACCAATCATCGAGGGCAGAAGGGCGCGTGAACAAGTAGCTTTAGCCTATTAGCAATAAGATAGCGGCGCGTGAAGCTTGAGATAGAGTATAAATTGCTGTGTAGCCTTTAATAAAGTGGCATCAACTTGATCACATTGGTCGTCTAAGTTGTGTCCGAGACTTCCGTGTCGGCATATACAGAAGATACAAATAGAAGAGGAACCTGTCATGGTTTGAACACTGCCAGCAGCCAAACACCATGCAGCCAGTCACTCACACTCCCCCCCACACCCGGGGGATGGGCAAGGAATAAAGGGAGACTCCGGTTGAGATAAAAAATTTTAATAATTGTAATAAAATAAAACAATAACAATAATAGAAAGTTCAAACGGGTAATGCACAATGCGATTGCTCACCACCCACCGACTGACACCCAGCCTGTCTTAGCTGGGTTCAGCTCAACCGCAGATTTACTCTCTGTGTCCTTCCCTGTTGCCCACATGGCGCCCATCGCCGGTCGGCGCCCACAGTTGCAATCCCGAAAATGAGAGAGAAGCCCCCTCCTTCCCAGCCGCCCCTCCTTTATGTACTGAGGATGGCACCACATGATATGGAATACTCCAATGGCCAATCCAGGTCCAGCGCTCCGGCTGTGCCCCCCTCCCAGCTCAAGAAAAATTAACTCTATCCCAGCCGAAAGCAGGACAGAACCATTGGTGGAAAAAAGAGCAACCAGCCCACATACATAAACTACATTTTAATTAGACCAAACAGAAAAAAAAAAAAAAGAAAGACTATGTCCAGGAAGCACATGCATATGCAGTTAATTGTGTTCAAACATTAAGAATGGGATTGAGGTGTGCTGTGTTTGGTTTAGGGCAGCTGGACATTCCCATCACTGAACCCATACTGCAGCAACAACCAGGCAACAATTCAAAAGTTTTGCTGTGGTTGTTACAATCATTGCACTGAAAGCAGGATTTACATAAATATCGAACAATCTCCTAGAAGCACTAAACTCATCAATCCATCACTGTCTGAATCTTCCTGAAAAACTCTCTCCTATGAGTAAAGGTTCTGCCATCTACACTTAAAAATTATAAATGGTAGCTCCTTACATACGAGGCTTTTTTTTTAATACAATTTACATAGTGTTAAAGCCATATTCACCAGTGTTTAATATTAGAAATAAGATTACCTGAAAAAACTCTCAAAGCTAAGTTATCAATGCAGTTATCAGTGACTTTTCTGAGAAATAAGCTATTTTTAGGGAAACATGTTCTTAGGCCAATTCAGACTATTTTATTTAAACTCAACACTAAATTATTTTATCCTGTTGCAATAAGAAAGACATTATCAGCTTTAAATTTACTGGCTTTCAATTGAGCTTATAGCTTACATACCTGCCTTTGCCTTTCCTTTACACTTCATGTACTTAGAGACCCTATATTGCTTTTCTCTGCTTGCTGTCATGACAAAATCTCACACAAATGTCACAGGAAATCAATGCTACTGGAAGTAAAAACTTTATAAAAAGCATTTCCAGATGCATAAAGTACCTAAGTTTTGTTTACTTATCATTAGAACAATAGAGAACAAAAAAAAAAATCATCTTTGAAAATTAATCTATAGTTTTATTTTCAGTTTTAAAAGAGGAAAAAACCGTTAAGACAAAGTGGTTTACATATTGTAAGAGAGAAGGGTACTAGCAGACACAAAACCATGGTGTAAGCTGCAGTTTGTGCACATAAGCCCCCTGCCCTAGAGACGACGTTAACATTCTTTTTGTCTGACATCTCAACTGCAAAATCCTTATACCTTATTGACTGTTATAAAGGACACTGATCAATGGTTTACTGCACTGGATTTAAAGGATGCTTTCTTTTGTATCCCGCTAGAAGAAGAAAGTCAGAGACTATTTGCTTTTGAGTGGGAAAGCCCTACTACTGGTCAGAAAACACAATTATGTTGGACTGTTCTGCCACAGGGGTTTAAAAATAGCCCGACTATTTTTGGGAATCAATTGGCAAGGGAATTAGAAACTGGCAGAGAGAAAACGAAGGAGATATCAATTTATTACAATATGTAGATGACATTCTTTTAAGTTCCCAGACAAAAATGGACTGTATGCAGTATACGATAGATCTTTTGAATTTTCTGGGAGCATACGGATATCGAGTGTCACAGAAAAAGGTTCAAATAATGCAAACAACTGTTACTTTAGGTTTTACTATCACCCAAGGAGAACGGAGCCTGGGAGTAGAACGGAAGGAAGCAATTTGTCAAATACCCAAGCCAGCTTCTAGATAGGAACTAAGAGCATTCCTCAGAATGGCCAGATGGTGTCACCTATGGATAATTAATTTTTAATTGATACCTAAACCACTATATGAAGCTGTAAAAGGACCTGGGAATCTCCTTGAATGGACTCCAGAATGTCAACGGTCGTTCATTCAACTAAAACACACTTTAATGACAGCCCCAGCTCTAGGATTACCCAATTTGGAAAAACCTTTCAAGGTGTTTGTTCATGAAAGACAACATATTGCGCTTGGAGTATTGACTCAAAAGACTGGATCCTGGAGGAAACCGGTAGGATATTTTTCAAAACAACTGGATCAAGTAAGTAAAGGTTGGCCTTCTTGTTTACGGGCAGTTGTGGCTACAATAATGCTTATACAAGAAGCAAGAAAATTAACTTTGGGGCAGAAGTTAGTTGTTCAAGTACTGCATGCAGTAACAACTGTACTGGAGCAAAAAGAGGGGCATTGGTTGTCTCCAAGCAGAATGATAAAATACCAGGCAATACTGTTAGAACAGGACGACACAGAGTTAAAGATAACCTCTGTACTAAACCCTGCCACGTTGCTACCATTGCCAGGAGAAACAGAACTGAAACATGACTGTTTGACAACAATTGAAAAAGTGTATTCTAGTAGAGTTGATTTGAAGGATATACCCCTGAGGTCAGTGGAAATGAATTTATTTGTGGGCAGGAGTAGTTTTGTGGATCATGAAAAAAAAAAAAAGCGGGATATACTGTGGTATCAGAAAATGAAACATTAGAAGCAGGTGCACTACCAGCTGGCACCTCTGCTCAAAAGGCAGAATTAATAGCCTTAACGAGAGATTTGGAAATTTCAGCCGGTAAAGCTGTTAATATCTGGACTGATTCTAAATATGCATTTGGAGTGGTCCATGCACACAGGCCATTATGGAAAGAAAGAGGCCTTTTATCAGCACAAGGAACTCCTATAAAATATGGGAATTTGATAAGGAAATTACTGAAAGCTGTGAATTTACCAAAACAAGTAGCAATCATGAACTGTAAGGCCCACCAGATTGGAGATACTTTTGTAGCTGTAGGAAGTCATAAAGCAGATATGGCTGCAAAATGAGCAGCCAAAGAAGAAATACTCGGCTTGTGGCCTGAAAAGTATCAAAATTTGGGCCAGCCCCCACAGTATACAGAAAGAGGTGAGCAGCTGACTAAATTAACAAACGCAGAAAAGAGCAAGGATGGTTGGTGGGTGACTGAAGACCAGCGTGTGATACTCCCTGAAAGTCTAATGAGGGAACTGCTGGAAAGATCACATAAAGAAACCCATTGGGGAATGGAAGCATTAGTGGATAACATGAAGAACTATGCTCTAGGCATAGGAATGACTGGTATAGCAAAGAGCATCGTTAACAAGTGTGTGTCAGAAAAACAATCCACAAAATAAACCCAGACCTCCACCAGGAAGAATAAAGAAAGGAAATATACCTGGAGGTTATTGGCAAATAGATTTTTCTGAACTTCCCAGGAAAAATGGGTATCAGTACTTGTTGGTATTAACTGATACTTTTCCAGGTTGGCCTGAAGCTTTCCCCTGTCGTACCAACCAGGCTCGAGAAATGATTAAGGTACTGTTGAACGAGATAATACCTAGATTTGGAATACCGGTGGGAATATCGTCAGATAGAGGCCCTCATTTTGTAGCAAAGGTAATTCAGTCCTTAGTAAGACTTTTGGGAATAAGATGGAATTTACACACCCCTTGGAGGACACAATCAAGTGGAAAGAATGAATCAAACCTTAAAAAGACAGATGAGTAAAATTTGTCAAGAAACTCAATTAAAATGGCCAGACGTTCTCCCACTAGCATTATTAAGGACAAGGATAACACCAAAGTCAAAGAAAAAGGTTAGTCCATTTGAGATATTATATGGGCGACCGTATCAGAGCCTATCTCGAGAGCCAGGAAATGAAGAAATAATAGGGAGACAAAATATAAAAGTATATGTAATATCTTTGGAAAAAGTTCTTTCTTCTCTTAGCAGGTATTTGCATCAGAGAATACCGAGTGAACTAGACACAGTTGTCCACCCTTATCAGCCAGGAGATTTGGTTTACTTGAAGACTTGGAGTGATGAACCTCTGAAAGAAAGGTGGATGGGACCGTTCCAAGTTCTTCTGACAACCTATACTGCTGTGAAGATGGACGGAGTTAAACCTTGGATCCACTACACACAGGTCAAGAAGGTGCCTACACCTGACAGCTAGGAGGTACAACCACAGGAAAATAATCCTTTAAAGCTAAGGATTCGATGAAAAGTGTATGAATTGCACTTGGGACTCATTTGAATCATATTTTGAACTTGATTGTGTGCAAGTGTATCTGTGTTTAATATGTTTAATTGTGCTTGGCTTAATAATACTTTTTAGAATTCTTTGTAGACATGAACTCTTTAATCCTAGCATGGGTAATATGTATGTGTATTGGCATAAGTTGGATGTTGACATTAACACATCAAGATCCCTGGAACCAGAATGTTCATTTCGCTATGATCCAAAAGACAATGAGAGCAGCAAATAAAACTGACTATTGAGTCTGCACTCATTTTCCTGAACATTCCAAGAAAGGAATTTCCATTATGGGATTACCTGTCTCATTTAATACATCCTGGAATAATTTATGGATTAGGCCAGTGTGAGAGACAACTTGTAAAAACAGGCCTGCGAGAAACAAAGACTGAGAAAAACAGCCTGAGAAAGAGATAAAAGTTAGCAGGGGGAGCGGAGGCCCTCCGAGCTAAGGAATGCCTCAAATACTCTCAAGTAACGAAACTATAGTCACGGGGTGGATGGTGTGGAGGTCGAAGCTGATAAGGCTGCCCCAATAACACGGGATGCAGCTGGAGGAGGGAGCCCTGTGGAGACAGGACAGCTCTGCTCTGGGGCACCTGGACAAATTTCAAGGGCCATCTGTCCAGTGAATGACCTTTGCTTCATTATCCACGAAATGCATATTAAAGTTCACACCCCTCAATATGCTAACGAGGGCTAACATGAACATGCTAATTACATCATCCCATGAAACACCTTACCCCTCCCCGTACATGGGATACGTAGGGATGTGGGTCGACCTAGGGGATGGACCCAAGGAAAGTGGGTATAAATTGAGGGGGGGGGAAGGAGCAGGGGGTTTGGAGAGTGCAGTGAAGTGAAGAAGACGGCTGCCTCCTGGAACCCTCGCTGGCGGGATCGATGCAGGAACCCAGACCGGTGATCTCTATTCCTCTATTCCCTCTATCTCCCCCCTTTCCTTTTTCCCCTTTTCCCTCACTACCATTAAGCAATGCAAGGCATACTGTATTGCTTGCCACAACTCGGTATACACTTAGCCAATTATCATGTGTCAAATTAGTACATTGTGGGAAGTTAATAAATGTTTGGACTTTGAGACTTGTCTCACCGTTGTCCGCTCCGTTGGGGATTTACGAATCTGAGTCACTTGTCTCCCTCATCTGAGCGTGATGTGACAGCCAGATTTTTCAAAATTAGAAAATGTAGATTCCCAGGATTGAGAAGTGGAGACCCCAAAATTTCCAGATGTGAAATGTGTAACAACAAACAAGACCTTATCACCTGGAAATGTATTGGTAAGGCATTACCCATATTGTAGCTGGTTTATGCAATTGCATAAAAAGATTAAACCAACTGGACACTGGTCTACACCCAGAGGAACTGGATGATATTGGTTATGTGGTCATAGTGCCAGAAAAACCTTACCTCCTAATTGGGCTGGAACATGTACCTTAGGTGCACTGGTTCCAAACATTACAGTTACCAAAAGATTAGGAAAAGATTTGTGGTTAAGATCTTATATGAAAATTCACAATAGAAATAATGCATTGACATAACAACGTACTGCTTATTATTTGTTTGTAAGATGGTTCATACCTTGGTTAAGACTTAGTGAATTGGAGAAAGCTATAGTAAATATATCAGCAGAATTAGAGTTCATGGAAAACAAGACTATGGATGCAATTATGGCCTTACAGGAAGAAGTTTCCAAAATTAGTAAAATTACAATTCAGAATCTAATTGCCCTCAACATGCTGTCAGCACCTCAAGGAGGTGTTTGTACAGTAGTAAATACCAGTTGTTGTGTATATGCAGACCAATCAGGAAGGATCACTACAGATCTTAATGAGATTTGTAAACATACCAAAGTTTTACATGAAATACAAGATCATACCTCTTCGGGATTTCAAGAGGTATAGAATTGGCTAACTTCATGGTTCCCAGATTTGTCTCTATGGGTTAAGAAGATCTTAGTTATTATTGCTGTGACAATTATGATATTTATTTGCATTTATGTTTTACTTCAATGTGCTTTGAAATTATGCATTACTCTCGTTAATCAGGCAACGAAGAATGGAACTTATTTAAAGGGGAATTATAAATAAGTTTCAAAGGGAGGAATTATTACTCTGAACAAGAGGCCTTGTTCAGAGTTGCTTAAATTTTATGTGCTTGCTACCCATGGGAAAGAATGTATTGTTTACTGGGAAACTGTAGGCCACAAAACTGTTTCTCATCGCACATTGCAGGCCCCACAAATGCTTCTCATTGCACCCAAGGACATATAGTACATATTACTGTCCATATAAATGTTTCTCATCAAATACAAGTACAAACTGGATGCATCAGATAGGTCAGTCTGTTCTTCAAACCGTCAACAATAATTAATAAGGAACTTATAATCAGGAGCTACTGTCCTTGAAAAAGAGAAACATCCTGGAACATGGAAGCTTGTTAAAGTTGTTTTACGTAAATCAGTATAAGACCCCTGCCCAGATACAGACCCTTACCCTTTGGCAGAAAGCTGAAAACCCACTGTAACTTTAAATTGGAGCAAGCATGTTACTAACCAATGAAGGATAGAAGTGATAAGTAATTAACCAACAATCATTATAGTAAATATGTAATCACATAGTTTGGAGTGTATAAATACTTTGAAGTTCTTTGGTGAGGGGTGCTTGATCTGTGGATGCTTTCCACCTAGCACCCTGCGCAGAATAAAGCAATATCTCCTCTCTAAACTAATTTCTGGTTTCAAGAGTCTTTATTTCAGGTAACATACCCACATGCATTAAAAACAAATGTTAGCTAGGAAAACTACTCTTTAACCTATTCACTATCAATCAGGAAATTTATTTTAGATGCAATGTACAGTTCAAGAACATAACTTAGCAGCTTCCCCCCCCTTATTCTGTGCTCATGAACACGCACAGTTTTAAGAGACTTACACCCAAATCAATGAACTGTCTTCATTAAGTTACTTATCACCAAAAAAAAAAAAAAAGCAGGTTGCTTAATTAAATTCATATTATAACTCATATCTAAAATACAGGCATATGCTTCACCATACACCACATCAAACTAAACCAACAGGACTGACTTTCTGCAGTGTGCATGCTTTTTATATTGATTACCGCTTTCAAATGAAAGAAAAAATCCAGCACACTGGTAGAAGTGTACCTTTCTCAATGACTGTTATTCACAGTATCATGACACCCAATTAAGTTATAAATTCAGTAAAAACACAGAATTACATAATGCCATTTCCTCGTTTTGACACACTTCTCATTATTCAAGACCCATTTTTGTCAAACTTATCTTCCTGAAGTTTAAGACATTTTTAACATGCATTAGTCTGGAAAGTCTTATTAAAAAGAGCTGCTAAGCATCCTACAGCACCTGAGAACCCCCTAAGTACCATATAGTTGTACCTGACAAAATACATAAGAGTAGACAAGTCTCCCACATTAGAGCTATGGGTAAGTATAGGAGTATAAATACAGGTCTAACCAGGGCCTCCAAGTCAACCATCAACGTTGTCAGAGGCTCTAGCTCCCTGTCTTCCCCCAAGCCCTGCACTGCCTTCCTTGAGATGCTACAAATATTAGAGCCCCTCTGCAAACCCCACATCCAAAGGGCAATCCAAAATTTCCACCAGGTTCCCTTTTGCCCAACATCCAAGCACCTTCCCCACCTCCTCCAAAATCTCGAGCCTGTTCCAGCATGAGCCCCTACTCCCAGCAACATTGTTATCGATTTAGCAATAAGTAGAAGTAATTGTGTTTGATTTAACAGAAATATAGAATCATAAGAAATATTTAGTAAAAATTTTTATTTGTTGTAGTTTATATCAGCAACCGGCTGCTACTTTAAAATCCCTTATACAGCCCCATACCAAGGCCGAAGAGATTGGTCATAATCATCTAGTAGAAATGTTTGGAACCTAGGTAACCAAACCCAAACTGATTTGTAAGTTGATTTATAATATATATACAGGACCAGAATACAAGTAGTTGTCAAAGTCTAGGATTAATGGGAACTGGGGGAAA
>MU210310.1:66168-83249 GCA_017315185.1 Bubo scandiacus | reverse complement strand
GTAACAGCTTACAAGTACCTGCCAAGGAAACTGTGTCCTTGGGAATTATGTTTGTGTATGAAACTGTGTCCTTGGAAAATGATGTTTGTGTCTGAAACTGTGTCCTTGGAAACTGTATATGAGTGAGTTCTATATAAGATGTGTGATTTTAGTGCTTGGCGCGCGCTGTTGGTGAGAACACTCCCCTGCGTGCCCGGCCGTCAATAAAGAAGTGTCTGCTTATCTGCATCAAATTGGTGTTGATAAGTTCTTTAGTCCGGATTTTCGGTAACAACATCACAGTCCCCGTCCCCAGCAACGCCTCTATCCCAAACCCACAGCAACTCTCACCCAGCAGCGTCCTTGCACCCATCCCACCCGCACCGTAGCGCCACTTGGGCTCCCCCATCAACGACCTCCATAAGCCCCCAAATAACCGGTGTCCTCCACAGGGCCCCCCAGCACCACCGGGCCTCCTCAGCCACCCCCCGCCCAGCGCCCCTCACCTCGGCCCGCCCCAGCCCCGCCGCCCCGGCCCCGGCCGCACCTCACGGTCCTTGAGGCCCAGGAGCAGCACCTCCTCCATGAGGGTGAGCCGCGTCTCCTTGGAATCGCCCTTCTCATCATCGGCGGAGTCGTCCCGGCGGCCTTCATCCTCCGGGCCGCCCCCCGCTCCCCGCTCCTTGTCGGCGATGGCGCTGCGGGAGGCCTCGGTCCGGCGCTGCACCAGGCCGGAGCTGCGCTGGGTCAGGGAAGCCATGACTGGAGGCGGCAGGAGGGCAAAAGCCCGCCGAGGGAGAAGGGCTCGGCGACAGCTCGGGGGGGGGGGGGGGGGGCGATGAGAAGGGAGACGGGAGCCGCTTCCGTCTCTGCCCTATCCGCACCGGGGCAGTAGTCGGACAGGGGGAGTCATGGGGAGTGGGGCTCGGCCGCGGCGGAGGAGATAGAGGCAGTGGCGATAGTGGCGGTCGGCAACCCCACTCTGCGACAGCCGAACTAGCAAAGGCGGCTTCTTCTCCAATATGGCGGCGCGGGATGATGTCAGCGGAGAATGAGACAGCGGGAGGAGGGGGGGATACACGACCGGAAAGGGCAGCGGACCGGAGGAGCCCCCCACGGGGCAGGAGGTGGGGATGGAGCGCCCCGGGGACGCAGCTCCTCGGCCTCAAGGGAGTGCGGGCACTGCCGGCTGTTGTTGACTCTTACCCGGGACTGTGGAGGACGATTAATCCAACACTCTGGGTGGAGGGGAGGGGGACCGGCCGGTAGGCCGGTGCCCGCTGTGGCATAACCCAGGGGCTGGGTAGTACACTCTCTTAAATTAATATTTTTTTCTTAAAAAGTGCCTTATTTACAACCTTAAGTCTGCTTGATTTCATTTTTAGCCACAAGACCATGTCTGATTGCTAGTGCAGCCCCCCAGGAATATACCTGCACATATATATGTATACACTCATTGACTAAACTCAGGTGAGTATGTGCAGCTCTCAACAGTCTTGACTTTAAATCTAGTAAATGGAGTCCCTCGGCTCTGCTGTCGATGAGGCATTTTTTCAAACTTTTAGCCCTTTTGAGCATGGCATGCCAAAAACTCAAAAATACTTATCAAGGCTAAATCCCATCTATGTTTCCAGGTAGCATATTTTATTAAAGAATAAAGGTACTTAAGATGCAAGGCTGGCCTATACTTTTTAGTCCACAATTAGGATATTGTATTTGGTTATATTGTTGTTCCAAAATCTGGGTTCTTTTACCCAGTGTGCAATGAGCTGAAAGACACACCGAGTTGAAATATTTGTTTAATTCATATCTGTGCAGAGATCAGTGCTAAGTGGTAATCCCACAAAACTAGCACACCTTGGTTAACACATGGTAAGCATTTATACATCCAGAGTAACAGCTATCAGTAATATTTCCTGATAAGTTTGGCCACCCTCGTTCTCATTGGTTCTTGTGAGGTCTCATCTCCAATTAAAGTCACAGTATCCTCTTTTTTAACTCCACATGTTCAGTGAGGAAGGGGCTTTTCTTGGTAGGGGGCTTTTTCCTACTCAAGGGTGGGTTTTTACTATGTTAATAAGGAAAGCTCACTCATAGTTCAAGTAGTTTTCTCCTTGGTTTTATCAGCAGCTTTTGTTCCTGTGCGCTTATCTTGGTATTTCCCTGCTTGATGGTCTTATGGTGTCATCCCTCACACTTATCTCACTATTTCATTGTTTTAATCACAGTGTTGCTTCTTCAGGGTCACTCTGTCAGCTTTACAAGTTCCTTTATCGGTTCCTGGCATTCTTTCACAACCCTCCTTTGGTCATTTTATCAATTAAGATGTAACAATATTGAGATATATATAGATTTTTTTTAATAATATATAATGTATCTAAGAAATAAAATATTTATATAAATATATATATTTAAGTGCACCCTCTTTACTAAGAACTCCAAAGTCACTTTGTAAGTCAATCCATTAATTTCCACACCCCTAATTCTTGCACTTGGTGGATAAGGAACTGGCTGGATAGTCACACTCAAAGAGTTGCAGTCAATGGCTCGATGTCCAAGTGGAGGGGGGTGACAAGTGCTGTTCCTCAGGGGTCAGTATTGGGACCAGTGCTGTTTAATATCTTTGTTGGAGACACGGACAGCGGGACTGAGTGTGTCCTCAGCAAGTTTGCCAATGACACCAAGCTGTGTGGTGCAGTCGACACGCTGGAGGGAAGGGATGTGCCATCCAGAGGGACCTGGACAGGCTGGAGAGGTGGGCCTGTGCAAACTTCATGAAGTTCAACAAGGCCAAGTGCAAGGTCCTACACATGGGTCAAGGCAATCCCAAGCACAAATACAGGCTGGGTGAAGAGTGGATTGAGAGCAGCCCTGGGGAGAAGGACTTGGGGGTATTAGTGGATGGAAAACTGACTATGAGCCAGCAATGTGCACTCACAGCCCAGAAAGCCAACTGTATCCTGGGCTGCATCAAGAGAAGTGTGGCCAGCAGGTCGAGGGAGGGGATTCTCCCCCTCTACTCTGCTCTCATGAGACCCCACCTACAGTACTGTGTCCAGCTCTGGGGCCCCCAATGTAAGAAGGACATGGACCTGTTGGAGCGGGTCCAGAGGAGGGCCACAAAGATGATCAGGGGGCTGGAGCACCTCCCTTATGAGGACAGGCTGAGAGAGTTGGGGTTGTGCAGCCCAGAGAAGAGAAGGCTCCGGAGAGACCTTAGAGTGGCCTTCCAGTACTTAAAGGGGGCTACAGGAAAGGTGGGGAGGGACTCTTTATCAGGGAGCGTAGTGATAGGAGGAGGGGTAATGGTTTTAAACTGAAAGAGGGTAGGTTTTGATTAGATATAAGGAAGAAATTCTTTCCTGTGAGGGTGGTGAGGCCCTGGCACAGGTTGCCCAGAGAAGTTGTGGCTGCCCCCTCCCTGGCAGTGTTCAAGGCCAGGTTGGATGGGGCTTTGGGCAACCTGGTCTAGTGGAAGGTGTCCCTGCCCATGGCAGGGGGGGTGGAACTAGATGATCTTTAAGGTCCCTTCCAACCCAAACCATTCTATGATTGATAAAAAAAAAAAGCAGATATACAGTAAGTTTTGTCTGACATTCTGATTCTTTTATCTTTCTAGGTTTTTTTAATTAAAATGTTTTTCTGTACCAGGTCAAATGCCAAACCAAATCTTAAGGATAGAACATCACTGTTACTTTTACCAAATAAGCATTTGCATGAAGAAGAAATACTGCAACAGCATTACAAAATCTGTTTTCTGGAAATGTCTTTTCTGAGTAGTAATTATACTCAAATCTTTATTAATTTAGTCCTATATGAGCCCCTCTGATATTTTGCTGAGGACTACGATCAAATGACAGGCATGCAATTGACCTGGTGTCATAGTTCAACCCCAGCCGGCAACTAAGCCCTACACAGCCGCTCACTCATTCCCCCCACAATGGGATGGGGGAGACAATCCAAAGAATAAAAGTGAGAATACTCATGGGTTGAGATAAAGACAGTTTAATAGGTAAAGCAAAAGCCATGCACACAAGCGAAGCAAAACAAGGGATTCATTCACCACTTCCCAACAGCAGGCAGGTGTTCAGCCATCCCCAGGAAAGCAGGGCTCCATCACGTGTAACAGTTACTTGGGAAGACAAATGCCATCACTCTGAACATCCCCCCTTTCCTCCTTCTTCCCTTGGGTTTATATGCTGAGCATAACATCATTTGGTCAGTTGGGGGCAGCTGTCCCGGCTGTGTCCCCTCCCAGCTTCTTGTGCACCCCCAGCCTACTCACTGCTGGGGTGAGATGAGCAGGAAAGGCCTTGACTCTGTGTAAGCACTGCTCAGCAGTAACTAAAACATCCCTGTGTTATCAACACTGTTTTCAGCACAAATCCAAATCATAGCCCCATACCAGCTACTATGAAGAAAATTAACTTTATCCCAGCCAAAACCAGCACATTCTCCACCCCTTATTCCATACCATTTACATCATGCTCTGGTCCCACTCTATCCAATACAACCTCATTAACCACCACCCCCCTTCCCATACTTTGATATAATACACAGATATCATTCCCTTAGTCTATGGACCACCCCTGTGAAATGTCCATAAAATGCCCATAAAGCATCCACAAATGTCCACACAATGTCCCTTGAGTTCATTTAGTCCATGACTTTGGGCTCCATCTGTTATGGTGGTCACTCAGGACAGGAGAGGTGGTGTGTTGTGTGGAGTTACTGGGGACCAAAGCCACCTCAGGTTGGGTCACTGCTGCACTTGCATTGCTTCTTGTAAGGCTTGGCCTCCACTGGTTTGGGTGGTTCCTGCTATAGTAATTCCTATAACATGCCACTCAAATCATGGGTTACAACAATTTAAAGGCATATCCATTACAGTCTCCACCCCTGGAGATTGCTGTAACCTGGGATTTGAGTTGCATGTTATGGGAATTACTATAGCAGGAACCCCTTGTTGCTAGCCAGGCTAGTGCAAGAGGAGGAGTTCATTGCAATGTTAAACCCTATGCTAAATCTATTAACCATTATCCATTAATTAACCATTATATTATTAACCATATATTTAACCATTATCCAATGTTAAACCTAGCCCAAAGGCACTAGGGGTTCCTCCTTCTGATTCTCCTCCCCATCCCACAGGAGGGGGAGTGAGAGAGCAGCTGTGTGGGGCTTAGTTGCCAGATGGGGTTAAACCACTACAGCTCTATTATGCATTGAATTAGGAAAGCACAAATCAGCCAAAAGTCGCAAATCTCTCAGGATAGGCACTCCATCTGTCATTTCACAGCAGGAGAACAATATCAGCTTCAATATATACACAACAAGCTCACACAATCCTTACACAGACAGACAGAAAATCTGCCTTAGCTGATAGCTAGCTGCCTTTGAAACTCCAGACAGATGTTTCTGTGCAACACCAGGATCAATTACTGCTTTATTGTTTCTGTATTTTCAAATTCCTCAAAAATAAGGAACCCTGGGAAGAAGCAAGAATAAAATGTGCAAAAGACTGTGGTGGTTTGACCTTGGCTAAATGCCAGGTACCCACCAAGTCGCTCTATCACTTCCCCCCCTTCCCCTTTCTTCTCAACAGGGCAAAGAGGGGAAAGAAAATAAGATAGGAAAAAAACCCCAACCCTTCTGGGTAAAACAAAAGCAGTTTTAATATAAGCAAAGCGAAGCAAAGGTCCATGCGCGGAAGCAAAAAAAGAAAACAGATTTATTCTCTACTTCCCCTGAACAGGCGATGTCGGGCCTTCTCAGGAAGCAGGGCTCCAATACGCGTAGTGGTTGCCTCGGAGGACCAAGGGTGACCCCACCCCCTCCCTCCTTTCTCCCAGCTTTATACTGAGCAGATGTCATATGGTCTGGAATATCCCTTTGGTCAGTTCGGGTCAGCTGTCCTGGTTGTGTCCCCTCCCAAGATCTTGCCCACCCCGTCCCACTGTGGGGGGGAAAATGTCGGAAAGAGCCTTGGTGCTGTGTAAGCACTACTCAGCAGTAGCCACAACACCAGGGTGCTATCAACACCCTGCCAGCTCCCAACATAAAACACAGCACCATGAGGGCTGCTACAGGGGAAAACCAATTCTGGCTCAGCCAGACCCACTACAGTCTCCACCTTTTATTCCATACCATTTACGTCATGCCCAGGTGTGAGAGATGAGAAACCAGGCCTGCGAGAAACTAAGAAAAACAGCCTGAGAAAGCAAAAGTTGAGGCTGATCAAAGAAATGCCTCAAACACTCGCAAGACAAAACTATGAGTCACAGGGTGGATGGTGTGGAGGTCGAAGCTGATAAGGCTGCCCCAATAACACAGGATGGGGCTGGAGGAGGGAGCCCTGTGGAGACAAGACGGCTCTGCTCTGGGGCACCTGGACAAATTTCAAGGGCCATCTGTCCGGTGAATGACCTTTGCTTCATTATCCACGAAATGCATATTAAAGTTAACACCCCTCAATATGCTAACGAGGGCTAACATGATCATGCTAATTACATCATCCCATGAAACACCTTACCCCTCCCCGTACATGGGATACGTAGGTATGTGGGTCGACCTAGGGGATGGACCCAAGGAAAGTGGGTATAAATCAAGAAGGGGAGGGGGGGGGGGCCCGGGGGCCGGGGAGAGAGAGTGCAGTGAAGCGAAGAAGAGGGATGCCAGCGAAAAAGACGGATGTCTCCAGTGCCTCCTGGAACCCTCGCCGGCGGGATCAGCGCAGAAACCCAGAGCGGTGATCTGTATTCCCCCATTCCCTCTATCTCCCTCTTTTCCCTTTCCCATTAAGAAATGCAAGGCATATTGTATTGCTTGCCACAACTTGCTATATACTTAGCCAACTATCGTGTGTTCAATTAGTACATTGTGGGTAGTTAATAAATGTTTGGACTTGGAGACTTGTTGTCTGCTCCATTGGGGATTTGTGAATCTGAGTCACTTGTCCCCCTCGTCTGAGCGGGACGTGACATAGCCACAACACCAGGGTGCTATCTACACCCTGCCAGCTCCCAACATAAAACACAGCACCATGAGGGCTGCTAGAGGGGAAAACCAATTCCGGCTCAGTCAGACCCAGTACAAATACAAAGATGGAAAAGAAGTATCTGCAGATTACTGATAGAAAATATGCTTTATACAACCTTTGAATTCCAAGGTTTCATTTCAAAATTTATTTGTGCCTCTCAAATATTTCTGGAAATTTTCTAGGCACTGGATGTAAAGTTCTCCTTACTAAAACCATCCCCCTTTTTGAAACTATAATGAAAACTCATTTTCTTTTGACATCTCACAAAGATGTAGTGCAGTCCCACCTAACTAGCAAAGATGATTAGTCAGGCACTGTTAGTTCTTTAAAGTTTGCTGGGTGGGGACAGTATATAAACTTGAATAAAGAATATTTCAAATCCCAAGGCAGAGTATGTCAGAGCAGGGGAAAAAAAGACATGGAAAACTCTTTTAGAACAGCTTTGTTTTAGTTTGGTTTTGGGTGGCAGGGGTAGTTTACTTTCTTATCTGTACTGAAGCCCAGAATAGCCTGAAGCCATGGATAGCACAGATTAAGCTGAAGTAAGAATGCATCTGGAAAAGTCAAAAGGTAGCAGCGAATCCAATTCCTCACCATTAAGCAATGGAACAAAAATTAAACCTGCCACAAAGGAAAATTAAATCTGAAATGCCTGCTTGTCACTTGTATCCAAATCTGTTAATACGGTTGGTCACTTTCCTAGTACCTCACCATTTTTTGGAAAAGCTGTACCACTAGATAATACAGGGTATATGTAGTATAAGAGGTGCTTTCCTAAACAGCAAGTTATTTTAAGCATACTTTAATTCATTTATCTTTCTGCAAAACAGGCTATGTTCTACGTAAAACAAATTCAAACTCTAAAAGGTCAATTTCTGCTTTTTTGCAAGATAACTGAACTGAATCTATGTGATGTCAAAATAACAGGGTTAAGAGTTACAAAGATTCCAAATTAAGCAACTATATAGTTATGTGTAACTGATGGAAGAGTATCTGACCTTTATCACATCGAAACCTTGGAAAGTACCTAATCTTGATCAAAGACAGCAGAGAAACTCCTGGTATAAGCAAGCTGTAAATTTCTGCTGTGGAACAGATTTTAGAATAAAATCAAGATAAGATTGTATCCTATAGTAACCTTAGGTAATTATAATACTAAAATACACACCCACTTGTGAATAATGAGCATGATAATTAGGGGACCTCCCCAAATGCATAGGTATATATACAATATATGCATAATGTATATGTATGATGAAGATGGGTGAGAGGTGGATAAGGAAGTTTGAGAATACCAATCAGCTGCATTTTGTTACTATAAAAAAGGAATGCTTGATGTGTTTGGGGTGCTGGCTGGTGGTTAGATGCCTGGCACCCTCCTCTGCAGACTAGAAATAAAGACAAATATCTTGACTCAGTGTGTGATTGGCTCTTTGCACACTGGGTGAAGAACCCAGATTTGAGACAACATATGCAAACTTATCCTTTAAAGAAAATAAAGTTTCAGCTAAACATTACAGTTTTCATTTTTTCCTTACATAAAGGTCCACAGAGCCATTAGAACAGGACCTGTGCCTCTGGGAAGCAGAGGAGAGAATTAGTCTTCAGGTGTGGACATACAGCACACAGTAAATGAGTATTCTCCTCTTTCATCTGCTCTTTTCCCCTCAATTCTCCCTCTCCTGTGCTCCCCCAGAAATTACATAGACTGATAACATCTGCAGTAAATAAGGGACCAAGACTGAAAAAGAAAAGTACACAATACTGAACTAGCACTTGACAGACAACTAGATCCTTATTTGTGTTGTACAACTGTTCCAGGCAGAAAGTTCCTAAAGGACTTAATATTGATATTAAAATGAAGGAGGAACAGTTTTCTAATTAATACAAGAGAGTGAATGGGCATGACACTTACAAGGAGTGGTTTTATGATTTAGAAACATTTATTTTTCCTAGGAAAGTACTCGAATTCAAATAAAACCTCCCAGTGGAGATGCAGTACATCTCAAGATACAGCAAAACATTTTAATATAGTGTTGGGAGAAATGAAGTCACAATCTATAAACTGCAGGGCTGAAATAAAATTTGTGCCTTAAGGAAACATTTAATGCTAGGATCCTTGCAAAGAATACTTCTCTTGCATGTGTTTATATCATCAGTATGAAGTGCTAAGGCTTGGACAATAGGCCCAAGCCAGAGTTGACCTATAGATGAATCCTGTACATTTTATAACTGATAACCATTGTGCTAATTGGTATTATACTAAGTTATAGCAAACCACCTATTCTGATGTAAAAGCTGGGAGTATTGAAGCCTGAGCAACAGGCCCTGAACCGAAACTGCTAACCCAGTATGTAGTCATTAATGAAATATGTATGCTCATTAATGAAAGATGTAGCTTAGATACCATATACTCACTACTGGTGATGGATGTAATGAAAACATGTCTATTCTGAATGTGTCTTTCTTCTTCTCTGTGTAGGGGTAAGTTAACAAGGCCGTGAAGCCAGCTCTCCAGTCTTGGGACAGACGTATGGCCTTGTTTTAAAAAGAACATAAATTAACTAGATAAGCAGGGAAACTCCCTTAGCTTCTCCCTTAAGCCCTGGCCAGGCTCTGGGGGGAACCTAATGTGAGATGGAAACCAGATATTTCTGCTTAAAACAAAGGTGCCAGCTATTCTGGCTTGCTGATTTTTGGTATATAAGGCTGGACCTGCTCACAGCGACTTTGGAAGCCTCACCTATGGGTGGACGCACCGCGTAGGATTTCCCACTTGCCGGGACAGGCTCTCCAAATCCTCGCTGTAACCGGGGCTCCCCAGCGACTGCGGGTCTGGATGATGGGAACGTATGCAAGTGGTGATGGATCTTTCTTAATCACTATTCTCTCTCTCAGGTAGTAATGATTTGATGCATTACCCTGTATTTTCCTATTTGTTTAAGTGCACTATTCTGTCTTTTCTTACTGTGTGTTTTCTGTATTATTCTGTTATATTATTTAGTTATTTCTAGTAAATACGCCTGCTCTTTTCACTCTGGTGTCTGAGTTTAATTGATATCCCTGATCAGCAAAACACAGTATAATATCATCATACTTTTGCCCAAAACTCTCATAAAAACTCATTAAGATTATGCTTCACATGTTTAACATGGTATTTAACTGCTGGACTTTACATAAATCAGTACACCACTTCTTTCTGGAGCCTAACTCAGCAATGTACCACATTGTCCAAACATTCCTTTTAAATCCACATGAACCCAAATGGAAGTCTGCTATTCACAAGGAAACTCCCTCTGCCAAGGTGCATTTGCAAAGCCTCTGTGTTTTATTAAACAAACCAAAGAGCAACGACTTCTCCAGCCAGAAAGGTATGAACAGTATCAGGGCCACTCTCTCAATTCTATCTTTTGTTCCATTATGGAAGACCACTGTTGAGTTGAGTAGAAGTGAAAAAAATCTTATCCAAATACAGCCTTAAAAAAAAACCCAAACAAACAAAGAAAGTAAACCAAACCACCAGTTCCCACTGTGTCCTCACACACTGGCTGGCAGAATGGGATTATCATTTGCGGTTCCCAGATGCAAAGAGATCCATCACAAACCCATTTTCAAGACTCGTGATGTGCTATGTACTTCCTCCCCACTGCAAGAGCTGCTCTGCCCATCAGCACCATCACGCAAGCAGCGGTCAGTCTTCCTTCATGTAAACACAAGAAGTGTGTGGACAGTTCATGAAGAAATGGGAAACTTTGATTCACGTGGTACAAGGGAATCACTCTGCAGGACAGGAATAACTGCAGCTTTTGTAACAAGTATTGACATACTCATCAGCACACGCCTGCTATTTGTGTACGCAAGAGCACCTCAGCGAGTAGCAGGTAAATGGAGTAGACCCTTGAATGCCCTTCACCTGAACCAAATCAGGAAGATCCCTTCAAACAGAAGTTGCTCTCTGCTGTCAACAGCTGAAGTGGACGATCCTCACAGCAGATGAGGATGCGGAAGAGAGGAAGAGAGACATCCACACAGTTAATGGATAATTAACTCAATCATTGAGTATGTCTCTGCAAGACAGCAAATATTTTGATAGGTCTCAGGAGGAGCTAGGCTTTGTTTCTATGATATCACTTACTCTTCATTGCCAACAACTGTCTTCCATTAATGTTTTTCTAGGGCATAGCCTTGTACCTGGAAACGCTCAGCATGGCCAGTGCCACATCTCCCAGTCACTCCTCAATCCGAAGTACTACATACAGCACCACAGCTCTCCTTGCTGCATAAAGCACTACTACAATTTCCAGGAACAGACCAGTGTATTTTCCTCTTTCCAAAACTAACATTACTGCTACTGTAATCCTGGAAAAAAAAGATACCCAGGGGAGAATCAAATGGTAACGACAGAAGTTGTGAAAACAAAATGGCTTCCTTCCATCTGAGAAACATAACTGCTGGGGAGGGTAAAGGGGGAATGCTTTGAAAAGGAATCTCTGCATTAAGAATTTATTTAGACATGCCAGACAGACAGTGTCCTGCTGTGCTTGTCCCAAATTATTTGGAAGTAGAAATAAGATGAGGAGCAGATTGCAACACTTTGATCTGAAGCGGAGCGTGGAGGTTTGAACTCAGCCGGCAGCCAGACTCCACGTGGCCGGCCTTTCACCTCCCTCTCCCCCCTCTGGTAAGATAGGGGAGGGACAAAAGAAGAGAATTCGTGGGTTGAGTAAAAAGAAAGAATTTACTAAATATAACAAGAGAACAACAGTAACAATAGTGAGTTCAAAAAGAAAACGGGTAAAATGCAACAGTGGCTTACCAAGCGCGGCAACGAGAGAGAGAGCGAGAGAGAGCGCGCAAGGCTGGTTTCATGATTTCAGTCATGTCATGGCCTTCACAGGCAGCCAAGACTGAGATCTGTTCCTAAAACTCTCATACATCTTAGTCTCCTGTATCCACTGACCTCCTTTAATCAAAATGATGAGTAGCCCCTTTTGCACCCAAAAGGAAAACATCTCATAGAAGAGGCCTGCAAGTAACCCCAAGAATGCGGTTTCAGGAGCAGCCAAACAGTTTGAAATTTTCTTTCCACCCAAAGAGGAACATGAAAGAGGCCTTCCCCCTCCTGCTCTCCTTTTTCACTGCCCTGTGCCTGGCCACTCAGCCCCATCTCTTCCCTTCCCTTACACCAGCACTTGACAGACCCTCCTAATAAGACACTACATTAAAAAGCCTGGATATTTTTCTCTTGAGTTAGTTTGGGAGAGGGGAAGAAGAGGGCTGGTCAGGAGCAGAGCCAGGGAGGCAAGACCCCCCCCCTTGCAAGCAGGGGTACACCCTCACTTGGGTCTGGGGGATCTAGACACTGGACCGCTCTCAAGACTGCCCGCTTCAAGTACCATTGGAAAAAGTTGCTTCATCTATTGGATTTTAAAACATCTCTAATTTGCCCCATCTGTAATATTTTTTTCTTGTATCATTTGACAGGAGTCAGTCCCATACATTGATTTTTTCTGATTACTCTAGACATCTCTGCTTTCTATTAAGACTGCAGTAGTGAACAAATACGTGGTCTTGTTAAGTGCTCATGCTAAGGCTTTCTGAAGTTATGGCAGAAGATAAACATAAACTCATTCACATTTAGGAGAGACCTACCTAAAAGTGTTATTAGCTTGCTTGTTTGTTTTAACTGACTGAAGAGTACAACAGTTTAACATAAACAAAGCCATGCTCTTTCTTATTAACACAGTCACAGTTAAGTTTGTAGCACACTACTTCATTAAAATAAAACATCTGTAAATTAAGTAACAAAGGCATGCTAGCATTATGTGTAAATATTTTAACACAGACATATTCACAGTATTTTGCACAGTAACCAACAAATGGATGTAGTTTACAAATGTGTGCATAAAATTATCCCATTTCAGGGACAAATACATGTTTCATGGTTTAGTTAGAAAATATGACGCCTCCACAGAATATTAAACCTAGTGCCTGCCATTTATCTTCTTTTGTTTGAGAAAACTAAGCTTAAAGTGCTAATGATTTACTGACCCACCTTTCTTTAGAATACTTAATGTTACAACAAATCATAAACACGCATCTTTCACTTCACCTATGAAAGCATCCAGGATCTCTTAGAATACCACATGTATTTTAAATAGCAGTTTAGAATTACAAGCTTAAAGAACAGGAATTTAAATATCCTGAACCTATCTACCAGTTAACAACCTAATTTATCTGATCATATCTGAACACATATCTGATAACTTGAGGTATGCCCCAAGTGATAAAGCACTTCTGTTGTGCAATTTTTAAATCTAGAGGGATAACGCTTTAAAAAATCTGCCCATTTACCACTGTTGTGAACATTAGCAGAAGTTCTTCAGTGGTCAAATAACAACAACAAAAAATAATTTACTCATACCATCTGAATACTCCTACTTAAAGAGAGTGCCAGAATGATGTCAGGGTAAACGTGATACCCAAGCTTCAGTACTGCAAGGGTGAATACCCTCTGAAGCTAAGAAACATCAGGAGCTGGCCATTATGGAAAACAGGACTTTATCCTTTTAAGTGATAAAAAAAGTAAATTGTGACACTGGAGGAACCACCTGTCCCAATCTAGATAAAGAAATCTTTTTTCAGATAAAATTTCATTTGCATCCTTTGCAAGCAAGAGAATTAGCAAACTCTTCTCTTAAGACTGCACAGATTTTACAAAAATAAAACAAAAAACCAAACCAAACAAAAAACCCCCCACCCTTTTATAAAGAATTTCCAGGCTTTCAAGCACAGCACCTAGTTATCACAAATTTACCACAAGTTGGTAATACAAATACAATGTTTCTTGTAACAGATGAGATCTTTCTAGCTCTCCTCTCCATGTCAAACTCCTATTACAGGTGTTGCAGAGAAAATCTGATGTGGCCCATAGTTTTACTTAAGCCTCATGTGGTCAGTGTACTACTTGCACACTAAATACAGTGAAACTCAGTTCTCAGTTAATGCCGGATAAATCCAAAACAGTCTCCAAGATATTAGAGATTTTAAACTCATTCACAAAAGAGTTGGTTTTAAATCAAATTAATTCACTTCCAATACATATGTATTTCTGTGTGCATCTGTCATTTGCATCTCTAGCAAGCAAAACTCCATGGATCTTTAGTTAATTATATCAGTAACTTAAAGTATTTTCAACATTTTGGGGGAAAAAACCAAACCAAGACACAACCCTTCTCTGGCAACAACGTGAAATAAAATTAGATTCCACCGTATGTCAGAAAAAGTTATCTTAAAACCAAGAATTCAGTCAATAAATATCAGCCACTTACAGCAAGTGTAACCTATAAATGATCAAGTTCTAACAATCCTTACCCACCTCTAGAGGGTCAGACAAAATCTATTGCTTCTTAATTGGCAAAATATTTAACCAGTCTGAATAATCACTTAAGGAGAAGTTAACTCCTTGATTCTACATGTTTAAACATTAACATTTTCAGTCTGCAGAAAGTATAAGACAGCCTTAAAAACTATTTGCAGCCCATTTCCTTTGTGGAAATACATACAATAGCCACTAGGAAATGACAATATTTTCACATGAAGTAACTTTTTTTAAGGTTTACTTTAATTATCAACTAGGAACCTGGTGGTTTGAATGCTATTTCTGATTCTTTCTGATCTGAGAAACTAATTTAAATCAATTTTCTCAATTATAGTCTTTACAGTCTTACCTAACAAAGAAATCCCTGAAAATTTACCTGGTGAAACATTTGAAGTCAATTACGGGATAAATATTAACTCGCAGAGAGCATAATCTTATCTTTCTTCATGAGAGGATTACCAATTTTAGAAAACAAAACCATTTTTTAAAAAATTAATTTCTGACAATCTCTTTGGAAAAACTAACATATATTAGCACAGCTACAAGTAAACAGTCTTTAAGCAAGCACCAAAAGTAAAAGATATGGTAGAGAATAGATGAATTTTACTTTTAATCCTAGCATGTTTAAGAAAACCAAGATTACTTCCCTTTGATGTACAATAAAATGCAGTCAGGGATAGAGAGCAGTACATCTTCCACTGATTTTTACTGGAGACACTGGTTTTCAGCTCCTTGGAAATAATCAAGCCTTGAATATCAGGAATGTCTCATAGCAATAAACAAAGGATATATCACATCACAAACTTTCAAAATATACTAGCAAATACCACATAATTCCTTTTTTCTGGTGATACTGTTAATGTAATTAGGTGAGTAAAGTTAAAATCAAGATGCTTATGCTGGCACCTAAAATTAGAATTAGGAGGAAGTTAGCTTCTGAAATACAAGTCTAACAAGCCAACGCGGCAGCAGCCAGCCTGCCCACCGGCCCCATGGCACTGACAGTTCAGCAGCTGGCTCTTTGTTAGGCTTGAGAGTTTCTTTCACTGGTGCTAAAACATGGGCGCTCTTCATATGCAGAACTGCACCAGAAGCCTGACACCTGCCTTCATCACCAGTCAGATAACAACTTGAAATTCCGCTTAAATCATGACATGGATGTGATGCTTTATACTCCCTAGACTCTTTGGGCATTTTATATTGTTCATATATTTAGCAAGTCACCTAAAAACCAGTCATGCTCCTAAGCATAGGGACCAGAAACAGTAACTCCCAACTGCAGGCACCAGATGAAAAACACACAGAATCAGGTTTCCTCAACCATTTTCTCCTTCCTCCTTGGCCTCCTGGATCTCTTATTCTTAGCACGAGTGCGTCAGCTTCAATAAGAGAAGTAAATACTCCAACTCCTTGGACAATTCTGTATCCTGGTGGTGAAGAGACACCACTCAGAGGTGGTAATCACATGTAGGTCCCCCAGTGGGATTTGAATATAGGTCTTCCATTTTCCATGCAAGCACTCTGACTAACAGGCAAAGGGAAGCCATAGCACTACTATCTGCAGGTCAGAGCACAGATATTTTACCTACATGTCCTCAGGAGAGGATCCCACACTGGTAGAGATGACCAGCACCCATCAGCCAGGTACCTCCACTCCAAAAGTAGGCAGGAGATGAGTAACTTTCCACAGGCTAATTCCACAAGCCTCACCATTCCCTTGGAATTCTGTTTCTCTCTACTGAGTCTACAAACATTGCAGGCTCGAAGCTCAGGTAATGTGAATCAGGTGCCAAATTTTTCAGCTCTACATTTGCACATGGAGTTGCTTTGAAATTGTACCTAGCATTTTTATGACTTAATATACCAGTATATCAATTTCTGGCAGAACTTTAAAGCAAGCCATTCTGAAAACAAATCTATGGAACAAAAATGAGTCAAGGGAGAGAAACATTCAGTTTCCTTTCACATGCATGACTCATTTTAATTATCATCCTGCAGGCAAATCAGTTAATTGCTAGAAACAACTGATTATTCACTCCTTATTAGGTAAAAGTCATTGCATGCTCAGACTGAAAATCTTAACATGAACTAAAACCAGACCTTGTTTCATATTTCTATCATTTTGACTTTATTTTGCATTTTTACTCTATTTTCAAACTGTTGTTTTTGCAAAATAATGGTAAGTCTACATTGCTCAGGCATGTTTTTAATTTGTGTTGCAGTTAGCCTGCGTTCTTAAACCTGCTGCCCACATACCAGTGGTGTGCAGATCGCAGAGACTAAAGCCGCAGGAGGTTAGACCTTCTCGGGGACACCAGTACAAACGCCAATGTGGTGGATACAAAAATGTCCGTTTATTAAACTGCGTATCTTGCATATATACGCTCGCCAAGTACCTCCTTCGTGGGTGTGCCCTTGACATTACAAGCCTATCCATCACCTTATCTCGTAACAAGGGAGGGCTACAGCTATTCCTTCCGTACATCGCGAGATCTTCCGAACGCCACTCCCTACACTTCCCCCTCCCCATGCTTTATAACATCATTATTCTTGGTTGATTGTCATCATTGCGCTGTCCCAAGCGGTGATGAGCAACACCCATATGTCAGAGAACAAAACCTTAACCTTCCTAAATAATCTACGGCACTAATACATGTAAAGGCAATACAAATAGCAAGAAGC
>MU210310.1:25691-51168 GCA_017315185.1 Bubo scandiacus | reverse complement strand
GTTTGTGAGGAAGGGCACTCTAAATTCTCGCTGCATCCAGGGTTCCCCAGCAATTGCGGCTCTGAATGTTAGTACCCCATTAAGTAAGTGTGCTATTCCGTATTTTCCTTACTGTTTATTTTTGTAGTATCTAGTCATATCCCTTAGTTATGGGTACTGAAATTAGCCTACTCCTTTTTACCTAATAACCGTAACTGCTGTATTGTTTCTAGCGTTCTGTGAAACCTTTTTAAGTATGCTGTGTTTTTGGATGTTTGCCTAGCCCTTATTTGGTGAAGTCTTGAAATAAGCCTTGCAGGTGTGACTTTACACAGCCTCTGAGCAGTAGCTAGGAAGAACAGGCCTTGGAAGATAGATAAGAAACTGCTGAGTTGTGCCAAGGTAGCAGGCGAAAACAGCGGACAGCTGCAACACTGAACTGTGAAAAGTGTTGGTGATGGATCACCCTCCTTGGTTGCGTGTCGCCAACTCACACAGGATATTGGAGAGAGTGGGCATGAGCACATCACTGCGAAGACGTCTGTTTTCCTCTGGATACAGGGGCAGAATCTTGCTATGTATTCATCACAGCCACCTTTGTAAAACCAGAATGGTTTGGGTGGCTTGACAACGTGTGGGCTTAGATTACTAGTTAGCTTAGTTGGGATTGGCTCATTTGGGGAATTATTAGAATGTGTAGTGTGCTTCTTGCTATTTGTATTGCCTTTACATGTATTAGTGCCGTAGATTGTTTAAGAAGGTTAATGTCTTGTTCTCCGACATATGGGTCTTGCTCATCACTGCCTGGAACAGCGCAATAATGACAATCAACCAAGAATAACGATGTTATAAAGCATGGGGAGGGGGAAGTGTAGGGAGTGGCGTTTGGAAGATCTCGCGATGTACGGAAGGAATAGCTGTAGCCCTCCCTTGTTACGAGGTAAGGTGATGGAATGTCAAGGGCACACCCACGAAGGAGGTACTTGGCGAGCGTATATATGCAAGATACGCAGTTTAATAAATGGACATTTTGTATCCACCACATTGGCGTTTGTACTGATGTCCCCGCGAAGGTTTTAACCTCCTGTGGCTTTAGTCTCTGCGATCTGCACACCACTGGTATGTGGGAAGCAGGTTTAAAGATGCAGGCTAATTGCGACGCTGCAGTATGAGTCTCTGTGACCTGAGCGCTGCTGAATCGCGGAGAGGCAGAGCTAACTGCGGCACCAGTCCAAACTGAAGCTCAGGTTAAGGAACAGTAGACTTGAAGAGGATCAAAGTGTGTTTGATGTCTATGGATTGGATTAGCTGTTCTCATTTACCTTACCTTCTTACTGTAGTAAACAGGTTAGTTCCAATGCAACTGTCCTTTAATCACCATTTAAGGCTTCTATAGGCAACCTCAAACTAAAGCTGGTTTGGTTTGTGGTTTTTTAATTTGTCTGGTTTTTTTTTTTCCTCAAAAGCATTAAATAACCGGGGTTAACTGTGCATGTTATTTACAACACTTTAGTTAGATGCACATTAGATGGGGTTCCCAGGATTTATATTTTTTTCAACAACATGGGAACTCTGGAGTTAGATTTATTGCAGCTGTGGTTCCACCTTTCACCTCGTCTGCTGTAACTAGGGGATGCCTATTGAAAATGGCATCCTCAAACAATCTGCTCCTGTTGTTTCCCTTGCACCCCCCCCCCCCCCCCCCCCCCCCCCATGGGGTGATTTGGATCAACAAATTGATCTGATAGAAAACTAATCCACAAAAGCAAAATTATGTATTTCCATAAAATCATCTTGCAGCTATACAAGTGTGGTGGTTTAGGCCCTGCTGTGACCCGAGACCATGCTGCCCCTGCCCCTCCCCCACCCCCCGACCGCACGGGGCAGGGAGTGAAATACAAATCCCGGCGCTGAGCTAAGGAGAGGTTTAATACAACAGTGCAACAGCAACAAAACGAACAACAACAAGAAGAATGACAATAGCAATAACAATTAACAGATCAAGAGATATACTGATACAGCGGTGAGGACAGCGACCGCACATCACGTGGTTAACAATCTTCCCGCGCTTGGGTGCCCAGACGTGACGTCAGCATGGTATTGAATAACCTGGCTAGAGCTCCCTCCCCACTGCTGGGGAAACTTAACCCTATCCTAGCTGAACCAGGACATAATCCACCCCTTCATTCTATAACATCTGCTTCATGTTCAGCTGCCATTTAGCAATTAACAATAACAAAAAACAAAAATTAACAAAAGCACAGTATAACTCACGGTGTGTTTTCACCCACAATCAAGTCCCCTTGTGGTACGCATCGGACCTCTCCATCCTTCTGCATCACCCACCAGGTGCACCCAGGTCCTTGAGCAAAGACAATCCTGTGGATGGGTTTGCCTTTGCCCGGCGCAGGACTAACCCAGACCATTTTTCCCAGCGCATTCCTCATGCGCACCACAGGGACTTTATCCCCGTCTACAACACGTGGAAGTTTTGACTGAGCTGGGCCAGCTCGATTGGCAGATCCTCTTGTGTTGACTAACCAAGTGGCCTTTGTCAGATGTGTGTCCCAGTGCTTGAAGGTTCCACCCCCCATTGCTCTCAATGTAGTTTTTAACAGTCCATTGTAGCGCTCGATGTTCCCAGAGGCTGGTGCATGGTAGGGGATGTGGTAGACCCACTCGATGCCGTGTTCTTCTGCCCAGGCATCTATGAGGTTATTTCGGAAGTGAGTCCCATTGTCCGACTCAATCCTCTCTGGGGTGCCGTGTCGCCACAGGACTCGCTCTTCAAGGCCCAGGATGGTGTTCCGGGCGGTGGCGTGGGACACTGGATAAGTTTCGAGCCACCCAGTGGTTGCTTCCACCATTGTGAGCACGTGGCGCTTGCCTTGGCGGGTCTGTGGCAGTGTGATGTAGTCGATCTGCCAGGCCTCTCCATATTTATATTTCATCCATCGATCTTCATTCCGCTGGGGCTTCACCCGTTTGGCTTGTTTGATTGCAGCACACATCTCACATCCATGGATGATCTCTGCGATGGTGTCAATGGTGAGGTCCACCCCTCGATCTCGAGCCCACCTGTATGTTGCATCTCTGCCTTGGTGGCCCGAGGTCTCGTGGGCCCACCGGGCTATGAACAGTTCACCTTTACGCTGCCAGTCCAAGTCCACCTGAGCCACTTCGATCTTAGCAGCCTGGTCCGCCTGCTGGTTGTGTTGATGTTCATCAGTGGCCCGACTCTTGGGTATATGGGCGTCCACATGGTGCACCTTCACAACGAGGTTCTCCACCTGGGCTGCAATATCCTGCCATACTTCAGCGGCCCAGATGGGTTTACCCTTGCGTTGCCAGTTGCTCTGTTTCCATTGCTGCAACCACATCCACAGGGCACTTGCCACCACCCATGAGTCAGTGTAGAGATAGAGCCTTGGCCACTTTTCTCACTCAGCAATCTCCAAAGCCAATTGGGTGGCTTTCACCTCTGCGAACTGGCTCGATTCACCTTGTCCCTCAACAGCTTCAGTGGTTCGTCGTGTGGGATTCCACACAGCAGCCTTCCATCGTCGATGTTTTCCCACAATGCGACAAGACCCATCAGTGAACAGGGCATATCCTTTCTCCTCCTCTGGCAGCTCATTATATGGTGGGGCCTCCTCAGCACGTTTCACCTCTTGTTCTGGTGACATCTCAGCATCATTGTTCTCTGGCCAGTTTATGATCATTTCCAATAATCCTGGGCGGTTGGGGTTCCCTATTCGAGCCTGTTGTGTTATCAACGCAACCCATTTACTCCACGTGGCATCTGTTGCATGATGTGTGGAGGGAGCCTTTCCTTTGAACATCCATCCCAGCACCGGCAGTCGGGGTGCCAGGAGGAGCTGTGTCTCAGTGCCGACCACTTCTGAGGCAGCTCGAACTCCTTCATACGCTGCCAGTATCTCCTTCTCAGTCAGGGTATAGTTAGCTTCAGAGCCTTTGTATCCCTGGCTCCAAAAGCCTAGAGGTCGGCCTCGGGATTCCCCATCTGCTCTCTGCCAGAGGCTCCAGGAAGGGCCATTCTCCCCGGCTGCGGTGTAGAGCACGTTCTTAATCTCCTGCCCTACCCTAACTGGCCCGAGGGCCACTGCCTGGGTAATCTCCTGCTTAATTTGTTCAAAGGCTTGTTGTTGCTCAGGGCCCCATTTAAAATCGTTCTTCTTGCAGGTTACGTGGTAGAGAGGGCTCACAATCAGGCTGTAGTTTGGGATGTGCATCCTCCAGAACCCCACAGCGCCCAGGAAAGACTGAGTCTCCTTTTAGTGGTTGGTGGGGCCATGGCTGTTATCTTGTTTATCACCTCCATTGGGATGTGGCGACGCCCATCTTGCCATTTTATTCCTAGGAACTGAATCTCCCTTCCAGGCCCCTTAACTTTCTGTCACTTGATGGCAAAACCAGCCTTCAGGAGGATTTCAATTATCTTCTTTCCTTTCTCAAAGACTTCCTCAGCTGTGTCCCCCCATACAATGATATCATCAATGAACTGCAGGTGTTCTGGAGCCCCACCTTTCTCCAGTGCAGTATGGACCAGTCTATGGCAAATGGTGGAGCTGTGGTTCCACCCCTGGGGCAATCGATTCCAGGTGTACTGGATGCCCCTCCAAGTGAATGCAAACTGTGGCCTGCAATCTGGTGCTATTGGGATGGAGAAGAACGCGTTAGCGATGTCAATCGTGGCGTACCACTTGGCTGCCTTCGTCTCCAGCTCATACTGGAGCTCTAGCATGTCCGGCACTGCAGCACTCATCGCTGGCAAAACTTCATTCAGGCCACGGTAGTCCACGGTCAGTCTCCATTCGCCATTAGGTTTTCTCACTGGCCATATAGGGCTGTTGAAAGGTGAGTGAGTCTTGCTGATCACCTTCTGGCTTTCTAGTCAACGGATCAGCTGATGGATGGGGACCAGGGAATCTCGGTTAGTGCGGTACTGCCGCCGGTGCACCGTCTTGGTGGCAAATGGCACTCGCTGCTCTTCAACCTTAAGCAACCCCACCACCGAGGGGTCCTCTGAGAGGCCGGGTAAGGTGGACAATTGCTCAACCTCCTCCAGGGCAGCTATACCAAAGGCCCACCGGTACCCTTTTGGGTCTTTAAAGTACCCTCTCCTGAGGTAATCTATACCTAGGATGCACGGGGCATCTGGGCCAGTCACAATGGGGTGCTTATGCCAGTCCTTCCCAGTTAAGCTTACTTCAGCTTCTAATAGGGTCAGCTGTTGGGATCCCCCTGTTACTCCGGAGATGCAGATGGGTTCAACCCCACTGTGGCTTGATGGCATCAGGGTGCACTGTGCGCCAGTGTCTACCAAGGCCTTATATTCTTGTGGGTCTGATGTGCCAGGCCATCGGATCCACACCTTCCAGTAAATCCGATTATCCCTTTCCTCCACCTGGCTGGAGGCAGGGCCCCTCTAATCCTGCTCACCATCACTCACTTGATCTAAGAGTGACTCCTGCAAGAATGACTTCCTGGTCCCCTCAAGAGGGTCAAGCATACTGTTGGCCATTCTATTCTGTCTGGGGGATTTCCGACTGGACACTGGAGCTGCGTCTCTCTTGGAAGACTCCCCTTTCATGGTGGTCTTCCCTTTCAGTTGCTGTACTCGTGCAGCTAGGGCAGAAGTGGGCTGTCCATGCCACCTCCTCATGTTTTCGCCATGGTCGCGGAGGAAGAACCACAGGGTGCCCCGTGGTGTGTGTCTTCCACTGCCCTTCTCTTGGGTGGGGAAGTGCCTGCTTCTAATGGCTGAGACATCGGCCCGTGCAGGTGGAATATAGGACATGTCCTCTTCCATTTTCTGCAGCCTCTGAGACAGTTCCTCTACAGCTGAAACCAAAGCATGTTGGGCGGGAGACTTCCCTCATATTGCTGGAGCTAGGTAATCACTTCGTCCACTGTCTGAGTCTGGGTGTCTCGCCACCAGGACGCTACTGCTAATGCTTTGGAATGTCCCTCTGGTCCACTTTGCAGGAACTTCCGCCACATCAGCTGTGTGCAAGGGGCCTGATCTGGATCTATTGGTGACTGCTCATCATTCAGATCACCATAGACCATGTCAAACACAGCCATTTCCCTGAGGTTTTGAATGCCTTTCTTCATGTTGGTCCACTTGCCTAACCGACATAGAGCATCATCCTTGTAGGGGTACCTCTCCCTCACACCGAGCAGGAGTCGCCTCCAAAGGCTGAGGGTTTGAGCCTGTTTCCCTATTGCCTTGTCAATACCAGCCTGCTTGGCTAAAGGTCCCAGCTGCTTGGCCTCTCTCCCCTCCAGTTCCAAAACACCAGCTCCACTATCCCAGCATTGGAGCAGCCAGGTGCAAATTTGCTCACCTGGAAGGCGGCTGAAATCCTTCCGCATATCTCGCAACTCACTCAGGGGTAGAGATCGGATGATTACCTCTGGCTCTTCCTCCTGCTCTCGTGATGGCCCTGGTTCATCATCACCCTGTACACTGTGAGGGGATTTTTTGGTATATTTGGTTTTCCGTATTGGGGCAACTGATACTGGCACTGCCTGTCCCCCTGGCCCAGCTGCTGCACCAGTAAGTTCACTTTCAGATCCTGCAGCCCCTTCTCCCCCTTGAGGGCAGTGATCAGTGTTAAAGATGATACAGTAAGCATGGGCAAGCCCCCAGCACATCGCAAGGATTTGTGTCTCCCGGGGTTTGTCAGATTGGCAGCACACCTTTTCCAAATGCTCCATCAGTTTTTCAGGACTCTCCATTTTTCGGGAGTGAAATCCCAAAGCATTGGGGGTGACCACTGACTCAGGCACTTGCCCATCTTTTCCCACACACCTTGCCATTTATAACTATCTGCCCTCGGGGCAGGTTTCTGGGTGGTGCTATTGTTGGAGAAGTACCGCATGGCCCAAAACAAGATCAGACAGACATTCAGAAAGCATTGTGCCGCAAACACACTGGCCTGGGTGCTCCAGGGATAGCTGAAACTCTCAAAAACTGAGAGGATCTCTTCCCCTGGCTCACCCATAGAGGGGGTAAGACCCCAAACAAAAGCCCAGGCAGCAAACAGATATCGGTTCACCCCCACAAGCAGTGATACAAGCACATTATAAGCAGTCTGCAGCCAGTACAGCAAAACAAGACCCTTGAGACATTTTCCACCGACAACAAACACCAGCACTGGGGACACACAGGGGATATAGGGATTAATCCAGCCCCACCACGCAAGCAAGTTGGTCAGCATTGCAAATGTTCCTTATCAAACAATACAAATAAAAACAGAAAAATTGCACCTAACAGATGGCTCTAACACACCTTCTCCTTTTGTCCTTATCTCAGCCCTCTCGTGCCCCACGTTGGGTGCCAAAAAGGCTGTGGTGGTTTAGGCCCTGCTGGGGTCTGAGACCACGCGGCCTCTGCCCCTCCCCCACCCTCGGAGCAGATGGGGCAGGGAGTGAAATACAAACCCCGGGGCTGAGATAAGGAGAGGTTTAATACAACAGTGCAACAGCAACAAAACGAACAACAACAAGAATGATAACAATAGCAATAACAGTAATAACAATAAACAGAACCAAAAATGTACCGATAGAGCAGTGAGGAGAGCAACCGCATAACACACGCGTTCACCAATTCTCCTGCGCTTGGACCCCCGGACCTGATGTCAGCATGGTATTGAATAACCCGGCTAGAGCTTCCTCCCCACTGCTGGGGAAAATTAACCCTATCCTAGCTGAACCAGGACAACAAGACTAACAGCAAAGGTGGTGGGAGCACACCACTGGGCAGTGCACAGCAGGACCCCCTTTGGCGGCCATCTGCAGTTGCCCCATGTGGGGTGTATCCCAAACTGTGCTGGGAGGACAGACCCTCATTCTTCAGTTGTTCATGACTCTTCAGTGCAGGCATCAGTACAGCAAAGTACTGAAAGCTACTGGAGATATGTTGCATTAGAAAACACGGTTTGGGATTATCACCCTGCTTTTTCTTTGATGTAGGTGTTATTTGTGAAAAATGCTTAACAATAGGATTTTATTTATTCTAAATAACTTATTTTATTATTACATGACAACTACCAGAGCTGCAGTACTCCATATTGACAGGCAAGTGTACTTCTTGTCTGGCTTCCAGATATTGCTATCACCTCAGGAGAACAGAACAGGAAAAACTAAGTATAGAAGGCAGATATAAAACCAATCTTTTTCAAACTTAAATGAAGAGGCATCAGAAAAGCATGTCAAGAAAGACTTTTTAAGAGTGAGCGCACAGGCTGGGAAACTGGAAAACGCAGGAAGTGGCTTATAGGAAACAAACTGGGTTCATCTGTATAGAGAACTTAAGGAGCTTGGTAAGAAGCATCGCGTTTTGATTTGTGAACTAGGGTCATAGCGAAAGTTGAAATATCTTCTTGCATCATCACCAAAACATGAAGCAATGAGCACTCACACCCTCTGCTTAAAATTTGCTTCTCTGTCATCGCATTCATGCATAAACACACTTTAAAACAGTGCCTGTAGAAACACAAGAAGTGAATCCCACTGACTGCAAAGTGAGCTAGCTCACTAGCCCACAAAGCTCTCTGACATTTAAAAGCTTAATAGTATTTATAAAATACTTGAAAATTTACACTCTTAATTAGCAAAACTGTACATTAATGCTAGCTGTGTTAGCTGTTCTTTATTGGAATTTTTCTTCAAAATGGGAATACAATTAGCAATAAGGATTATAAGTGACCTTTCAGAAGTCATAAAAATGCCAGCTGATTTCCAGGAAACTCAACAGTTTCTAAGTCTGAATTTTGGCTCCTACAGTATAATTAAAAGTATATTTCAGAACACAAAAATAGACATTAACTACGATAAAGGGAAAAAAAAATATTTTTTTTGCATTAAAACTGGAATACATGACCTGACTGTAAATGAGCATTTTCCTATCTGGGAGATGCATTGCTTTTAAGCCTGAAAACTGCAGATTTGAATCATCCCTGAGCTGCAGGTACAGGGGTTTTAGTTTCATTCTCTCACCCTTATTTCCTTAGTAACCACATGGCGCAGCTACTCAGTTTCCACCCACCTGCAATAAAGCTTTGGTAGATGATTTTGATCATATTTGACAGAAATAGATTTCAAAAGTTATTAGATTCCAACAGGCAGTCTGGGGACTATATGGCCTGGCTGAGCCAACTCATTTCCATTTACTTGGTCCCCCAGGAACCAAGATACTAAATTTGGCTTGTCCAGCAAGTTAGTAGCAATGACAAATCTACTGCTGATACAGCATGTGACTTAAAAACAGAGACGAGATGGAGGGAGAGAAGACCAAAGATGCTATGGTATGAGCAAGGGTAGGAAATGCCAGAAGAAAGGATGAAGTTGAGGAAACTGTGCTATGGCTGGTGTGGTGGTTTGATCTAGGTTAAATGCCAGGTACCCACCAAGTCGCTCTATCACTTCCCCCCCCTTCCCCTTTTTTCTCAACAGGGCAAAGAGGGCAAAGAAAATAACCAACCCTTGTGGGTAAAACAAAAGCAGTTTTAATATAAGCAAAGCAAAGCAAAGGTCCGCGCGCGGAAGCAAAAAAAAGAAAACCGATTTATTCTCTACTTCCCATGAACAGGCGATGTCGGGCCTTCTCAGGAAGCAGGGCTCCAATACGCGTAGTGGTTGCCTCGGAGGACCAAGGGTGACCCCACCCCCTTCCTCCTTTCTCCCAGCTTTATACTGAGCAGACGTCATATGGTCTGGAATATCCCTTTGGTCAGTTCGGGTCAGCTGTCCTGGTTGTGTCCCCTCCCAAGGTCTTGCCCACCCCATCCCACTGTGGGGGGGGGAAATGTCGGAAAGAGCCTTGGTGCTGTGTAAGCACTACTCAGCAGTAGCCACACCACCAGGGTGCTATCAACACCCTGCCAGCTCCCGACATAAACCACAGCACCATGAGGGCTGCTACAGGGGAAAACCAATTCTGGCTCAGCCAGACCCGGTACAGTCTCCACCCCTTATTCCATACCATTTACGTCATGCCCAGGTCCCACATAACACTCATTTATCCATTCCGTAAGCTTTCTTCACTCCTCCAGATGTCCAGTGACTTGGCTCCCATCTGTCAAGATGGATGTTCAGGACAGGAGCAGTATGTTTGACTGTTGGACTCCAGCACCGGCTAGGTTTGGGTCATCATCGCACGTATCTGGTTCACTCTTCGTCGTTCCTACTTCCTCCATCACTTCCTGCAACATACAACTCAGCCCACAGATTATTTCCCCCCCAAGGTTAAACCTCCTTGAGGCACACACTGAGTAGCCCCATTCTCCCGCATTACCCACCAAGTACATCCAGGTCCCTGAGCAAAAACAATCCCACGAGTGGGCTTGCCTTTTCCCAAGGGAGGAGCAATCCACACTGCCTTCCCCAGCCATTTCCCTGTGTGTACTACAGGGACCTTATCTCCTCCCACAGTATGAAGGGGTTTGGTTTGGGCAGGACCAGGACGGTTAACAGATCCTCTGGTGTTAATTAGCCAAGTGGCTTCTGCTAAATTTGTATCCCACTGCTTCCATCCCCCATTGTCCAATGTTCTCAACATAGTCTTCAACAGTCCATTGTATCTTTCAATCTTTCCAGATGCTTGTGGGTAATAAGGGATGTGATACACCCACTCAATGCCGTGTTTCTTTGCCCAAGGGTTTATAACATTATTTCGAAAATGGGTCCCACTGTCTGATTCGATTCTTTCAGGAGTACCATGCCGCCATAAAATTTGCCTTTCAAGACCTAAGATGGTGTTTCGGGCAGTGGCATGATTTACAGGGTACGTTTCAAGCCAACCAGTAGTTGCTTCCACCATGGTGAGTATGTAGCGCTTGCCTTGGCGTGTTCGTGGCAATGGTCCAATATAGTCAATTTGCCAGGCCTCACCATATCGAAAACTCAGCCATCGCCCTCTGTTCCAGGGAGACTTTACTCGTGTGGCTCGCTTGATTGCAGCACATGTTTCACATTCATGAGTGACCTGTGAGATGGCCTCCGTGGTCAGGTCCACCCCTCGATCACGAGCCCATCTGTACGTTGCATCTCTCCCGAGATGCCCGGATGTTTCATGGGCCCATCGAGCTACAAATAGCTCACCCTTGCGCTCCCAGTCCAGGTCCAGCCGAGCTACTTCAATTTTGGCAGCCTTGTCTACTTGCTCATTGTTTTGATGTTCTTCGGTGGCACGGCTTTTGGGCACGTGGGCATCTACATGACGTACCTTTAGAGCCACGTTTTCCACTTGGGCAGCGATGTCCTGCCACAATGCAGCAGCCCAGATGGCTTTACCTCTGCGCTGCCAATTGGTCTTCTTCCACTCCTGTAGCCACCCCCACAGGGCGTTAGCCACCATCCAGGAGTCAGTGTAGAGATACAGTACTGGCCACTTTTCTCGTTCAGCAATCTTTAGGGCTAGTTGGATCGCTTTTACTTCTGCAAACTGACTTGACTCGCCCTCTCCTTCAGTGGCCTCAATGACTTGTCTTGTGGGACTCCACACAGCAGCTTTCCACTTCCGATGGTTTCCTACCACACGACAGGATCCATCAGTAAACAGAGCATAGCGCCTTTCATCTTCTGGTAACTCGTTATATGGCGGTGCCTCTTGGGCACGAGCCACCTCCTCAGGCAGTGCTCCAAAATCTCTACCTTCTGGCCAGTCCATGATCTCTTCCAGGATTCCTGGACGGTTGGGTTTTCCCAGTCGAGCTCGTTGCGTGATTAACGCTACCCATTTACTCCAGGTAGCACTGGTTGCATGGTGTGTAGAAGGGATGTTTCCTTTGAACATCCAATGTAATACAGGCAATCGCAGTGCCAAGAGGAGCTGTGCTTCTGTACCAACAACTTCTGAAGCGGCTCGAATCCCCTCATATGCTGCCAGTATCTCCTTTTCAGTTGGAGTGTAGTGGGCTTCTGATCCTCGATATCCCCGGCTCCAAAATCCTAATGGTCGACATTGAGTTTCACCCGGTATCTTCTGCCAGAGGCTCCATGTGAGGCCATGCTCCCCAGTTGCTATGTAAAGTACATTTTGCACAGCTGGTCCTGTCCGAACAGGCCCAAGAGCTACCGCCCGAGCTATCTCCTGTTTGATGTGCTCAAAGGCTTGTTGTTGCTCAAGACCCCACTCAAAATTGTTCTTCTTCTGGGTTACTTGATAGAGAGGGCTCACCAGCTGACTGTAACCTGGAATATGCATCCTCCAAAATCCCACAAGTCCTAAGAAAGCTTGTGTTTCCTTCTTGTTGGTCGGTGGAGACATAGCTGCTATCTTGTTGACAACATCCATAGGCACATGACGGTGACCATCTTGCCATTTTATTCCAAAGAACTGAATCTCCTGTGCTGGTCTCTTGACCTTGCTTTTCTTTATGGCAAACCCAGCTCTCAGAAGAATCTCAATTACTCTTTGTCCTTTCTTGAACACTTCTTCTGCCTTGTTGCCCCACACAATGATGTCATCGATGTACTGTAGATGTTCAGGGGCATCACCCTTTTCCAGTGCAGTTTGAATTAGTCCATGACAAATAGTGGGGCTGTGCTTCCACCCCTGGGGTAGTCAATTCCAGGTATATTGGACACCCCTCCACAGGAAAGCAAACTGTGGCCTGCACTCTTCTGCCAAAGGAATTGAAAAGAATGCATTGGCAATGTCGATTGTGGCGTACCACTTGGCTGCCTTTGACTCCAGTTCATATTGGAGCTCTAACATATCTGGTACAGCAGCACTCAGTGGTGGCGTCACTTCGTTCAGGCCACGATAGTCTACTGTTAACCTTCACCCTCCGTCAGACTTTCGCACTGGCCTTATTGGGCTATTAAAAGGCGAATGTGTCTTACTGATGACACCTTGGGTCTCCAGTTGACGAATCAGTTCTTGGATGGGAGCCAGAGAGTCTCGGTTCGTGCGATACTGCCGTCGGTGCACGGTCCTCGTAGCAATTGGCACCTGTTGTTCTTCAACTCCCAACAGTCCTACAACAAAAGGATCTTCCGAGAGGCCAGGCAGATTAGACAACTGTTTGACCTTCTCCGTGTTCACACTGGCCACACCAAAAGCCCATCGGTATCCTTTTGGGTCTTTGAAATACCCCCTCTTGAGGTAGTCAATGCCCAAGATACAAGGGGCTTCTGGGCCAGTTACAATGGGATGTTTTTCCCACTTGTCCCCGGTCAAGCTAACCTCGGCCTCCAGTACTGACAGTTCTTGACATCCCCCTGTCACTCCTGAGATCCAGATAGGTTCTGCCCCTCTATAACTTGATGGCATTAATGTACACTGTGCCCCGGTGTCGATTAAAGCCTGGTACTTCTGTGGATTTGATGTGCCAGGCCATCGAATCCACACTGTCCAATACACCCGATCATCCCTTTCCTCCTCCTGGCTGGAGGCAGGGGCCCTCTATTCCCGTTCTTGGTCAGAGTATTCACTGTCTGACCCTTGCCGTGCCAGGCCGGAGACTCCTTCATCAGGGCCAAGGGAGGTGATCTCAGTCTTCCTGTATCTGGGAGATCGCTGACTACTTTCTTGCGGTTTCACACCAGCTACATTAACAACCTTCTTGGATGTCTTCTTCTTGGCAGGGGTCTTTCCTCGCAATTCATGTACATGAGCTTCCAACTTGAAGGCCGGTTGACCATCCCACTTCCTCATGTCCTCCCCCTGGTCACGCAGGAAGAACCAAAGTTCGCCACGTGTCATGCGCCTAGGTTTCCCTTTCCCTCTGACTGGGGTGGAAGAGAACTGATTTCTTGGGGTGCTCCTGACATCTAAGGCACTCGCCCGTAGAGATGAGGAGGTACCAAGACTCTCTTCAAAGTTCTGAAGCCAGGAAGAGACTGCCTCCACAGCTGGTGTACATCTTAGTCCTTCTCCCACATCCATTTCTGGATAGTACATCGCAGCCAAGCCGGCAGAATACGAGGATGGCGCACCTTTAATCACCTTCCTCCACATGGCTTGTGTGCACAAGACATCCTCTGGATTTTTAGGGGCTTCATCATTATCTGGATCACTATAGATGACTTCCAGCACTGCTAATTCTCTCAGGTACTGGACACCTTCATCTGCAGTAGTCCACTTCCCTGGGGAGTTGTCCGTAAGATCTTCCTTGAAAGGATATCTTGCTTTAACACTGGAAAGGAGCCGTCTCCACAGACTGCAAATTGCTGTTTCTTTTCCAATTCCCCTTTCAATTCCTCGATCTCTAGCAAGGGAACCCAGCTGTTGGGCTTCCTTACCTTCCAGCTGCTGAGCATCAGCCCCATTATCCCAGCATCGAAGCAGCCAGGCAGCAATCCGCTCACCTGGCTGGCGGCTATAGTCTTTCCGCAGATCTCGCAGTTCTGATGATGTCAGGGACCTGGTAGTTTCCGCCTCCTGTTTGAGTTCTGTTATTCCCTCTTCTGACCCCTTTGCTGAAGGACCTGCTTCTTCCTCTTCTTTCTCCTCCCTTATTAATCGAGGGTATGGGCCTGTTGTTCTCATTGTGCACTGTTTCTTTTTTACTACTGGTGCAATCTCTGCTGTTGTTTTTGTCTGAGTCCCCATCTCCACCACAGTCCTTTGAGAGCACTGAACTGCAGCTCGATAAGCACAGGCCAGGCCCCAGTACAGCGCTAGGAGTTGCTGATTTTCATCGGGATAGACAAGGCACCCTTCTATCAGGTGTTGTGTCAATTTTGCGGGGTTGCTTGCCTGTTCAGGGGTAAGATCCCAGGCTACGGGAGGTGATAACCGTCCTAGGAATCTGCCCAAATCCTTCCACTCCCCCTGCCACCCAGGGACAGGCCGCCTCAGGGAACATTTTGGTATTCTCTCACCCAAAATTTGCTTTCTCTTACACCAAAAACCTACCGAGCTCCACACAGCCCATAATAGGCGAACAGCATTAATGAACAGTATCAAAGAGCTAACATAAGGATTAATAAGTACTTCTGGAGCCTGCAGAATAAAGCTACTCATGATGTTCCCAATTTCTTCCAGCATGTTCCCGAGCTTAGCAAAATAAAGATAAGCAGAGCAATAAACAAACCTGTGACCAGCACAAGAGCTTGTCGCTTAATAACTGCTATAGCTATAGCACAATTAATATAAAACTGCCATTGTCGTTCCCCACATTGGGCGCCAAAAAGACTGTGGTGGTTTGACCTTGGCTAAATGCCAGGTACCCACCAAGTCGCTCTATCACTTCCCCCCCTTCCCCTTTTTTCTCAACAGGGCAAAGAGGGGAAAGAAAATAAGATAGAAAAAAAACCCCAACCCTTGTGGGTAAAACAAAAGCAGTTTTAATATAAGCAAAGCAAAGCAGAGGTCCACGCGTGGAAGCAAAAAAAAAGAAAACAGATTTATTCTCTACTTCCCATGAACAGGCGATGTCGGGCCTTCTCAGGAAGCAGGGCTCCGATACGCGTAGTGGTTGCCTCGGAGGACCAAGGGTGACCCCACCCCCTTCCTCCTTTCCCCCAGCTTTATACTGAGCAGACGTCATATGGTCTGGAATATCCCTTTGGTCAGTTGGGGTCAGCTGTCCTGGTTGTGTCCCCTCCCAAGATCTTGCCCACCCTGTCCCACTGTGGGGGGGAAAATGTCGGAAAGAGCCTTGGTGCTGTGTAAGCACTACTCAGCAGTAGCCACACCACCAGTGTGCTATCAACACCCTGCCAGCTCCCAACATAAAGCACAGCACCATGAGGGCTGCTACAGGGGAAAACCAATTCCGGCTCAGCCAGACCCAGTACAAACTGTTTCAAAACTGCTGACACAAGTCTTTTGAACTAACCACACCTTGGTCATGCATATGTATGTTTGTGTTGTGTAACCCTATGAATATGTATAAGGTACCTGCATTTAAGATGTAACCTAAGGGGTGTTGCAGGAAGATATCGGACCTGCACATTTCTATGAGAGTTATAACAAGCAAAGCTGTTTATTTTTCCAATAGTACATACTTATGCTCTCGCCAAAGCTCTTACTTCATAATTAGCAAATCAGCAATTAGACAGCTGTCAACCATTTCTCCTATCAGCATAAGACCACTCTAACGCGCGCTGTGCAGACCAATCAACTTCTCGTTCACGCGCTGTTCACGCGGCAGTAACTTTTCCCAGTCAGTGTTGCAGCTGTCTGTTGTTTTTCCCTGCCACCTTGGCACAACTCGGCAGTTTCTTATCTTTCTCCCAAGGCCTGTTTCTCATCAAAGCCTAGATGTTGATTCAGAGGCTGTGCAAGGCTGACAGGCCAATGCCTCCCACATCTCCCCCTTCTTTGTTTTATAGCTGCACCTGCAAAGCTCTATCATCTAAGGTTTAGACAAACTTCAGAAAACACAGTATACATAGACAAACTTCAGAAAACACAATATACATAAAATGATAACTACAGAATAAAGAAGATATCTCCTTGAGGGGCTCACCACTCCCGTCCTTACAGTCAGGTTCTCTATCACAGCACCACTTTTTGTGGATGCATTCACCTGAGCTGCATTGCATCTCCATCACACTGCCATCTGTCAGGCACACTCTCATCACACAAGCAGTCTGGTCACTGCTATTGCCTTCACCACACAAGCAGTCTCATCACTGCTCTCGTCTTCACCACACAATCAGTCTCATCATGAATTATGATATACTGTTGCAATTGATGCTTTTTCTGAGGCGGGAAGGAAAATGGGATGAAGTAATGTATGCTGATATGTTTTTCACACTGCGGCAACATCCAGAGTGGCAGAAAAAGTGTGGAATTAATCTTGCCCCGGCAGATCCTCTTGTTCTGGCATTAGAAAAAGATAGAAAGGGGAAGACAGTGTTAAAGAGGTGCTGCTCTGCTTGTAGTATAGGGCAGAGGTGTTTAAAATTGACACAGGAAGAGATAGAGGAAGATTTAGAGATGTTGACTGCGCCAGGATTGCGAATAACAGGCAGGAGAGATGAAGTGGTGCAGAAAGAAGATGAAGGAGATAGTGAAGAAGCGGGAGTAGTGGAACTGGAGGCGGGGAGTTCTATGCCTATTTCGGAAAGATCTCAGAGTAGACAAAAACCGGTTTTGCAAGCCCCCTTATGGCAAGCAGTCGGGAATGATGGTCCAGGTTTTGTAAAAGTCCTGTTTTCAATTGCAGATCTGAATAATTGGAAAATAGCTGCTGGAAGTTACAGGGATGATCCAGAAAAGGTTGCAAGTGCATTTGAAATGATGATTGAAACTCAGAACCCAGACTGGCAGGACATAGAAGCAATATTACAAGTATTGTTTGACAGCACTGAACGAGATATGATTCAGAGAGCGGTACGAACACACTTGCAAGCCCAAATAGCCTCAGACACATTGCAGGGGCAAGTGGAACAACACTTCCCCTCAGAGGATCCAAATTGGAACCCTAACAATCCAGATGATAGGGAGATGATCGGGTGTTATCAGAAGTTAGTTCTGTTTGGAATACGAAATGCTACTCCAAAAGCTGTTAATTGGTCTAAGTTATACGAAATCAAACAGGATAGAGATGAATCTCCAATGGACTTTTTAAATCAGCTCAAAGAAGCAGCTAGGAAATACACTACCTTAGATATTGAGTCAGAAGAAGGAATGGGACAGCTAGCCTCTTTATTTATGGGGCAAGCATCGGATGACATCAGGCGGAAGTTACAGAAACTTCAGGGAGCGGAATCTAGGGATGTAGGAAAAATGCTGGATGTTGCTTGGATGGCATATCGAAACAGGGAAGAGGAGAAAAAGAGGACTAATCCTAAATTAGTAGCGGTTTTAGAGGATATTCGAAAAGACAGGAAGTTTTGGTTTTAGAGGAAATATGAGAGGTGGAATGCGGGGTAAAGGAAAAAGACGAGGACTGCCGAATCCAACTGTGGGTCAAAATCAGTGTGCTTACTGTAAAAAGGACGGTCATTGGAAAAGAGAGTGTCCAGTTTTAGCAGGAAACAAGGAGGTGGCGCCCATTGTGGCACTAGAGGACTGAAGGGGACCGGAGCACTCTTCCCCAGCAGAGCCTCTGGTTACAATCAAGCTGGGAAACGAGGAGATGGAGTGCTTGGTGGATACAGGGGCAACCTTTTCGGTTTTAAATACAAAGAGGCATGAATTAGGATCAAATATGATAAAAGTTGTCGGTGCAACAGGGAAGGCAGAACAGAGACCATTTTTAAACCACTAAGATTTAAAATTAGAAAACAATGGGTAACTCATTAATTCCTTTACCTACCAGGAGCTCCGAAACCTCTAATAGGTTGGGACCTATTAGAAAAATTAGAAGCCCAAATTAAATTTAAGGATGGAGATGTAGAAGTATTCATACCAGAATCTAAATATGTCCAGGCTTCAATATTTCTGTTACAGGAGGACAAATTGGATAAAGAAGAAATACTGAAAGAAATAGAAGAAGCAGTAATTCCTCTTGTTTGGGCTGGAGAGGTACCGGGGAGATCCCGGAAGGCTGAACCTGTGAAAATAGATTTAAAACCAGATTTGACACCGGTAAGATTGAAACAGTATCCCTTGAAAATTGAGGCTAGGTTGGGATTGTTACCTCTCATACAAAAATTCTTAAAATATGGTTTATTAAGAGAATGTGAATCTAAATATAATACCCCCATTCTGCCAGTAAAGAAATCAGATGGAAAGACGTATAGGATGGTTCAGGACTTAAGAGCCATCAATCAAATAGTACAGGATATTCATCCAGTTGTAGCAAATCCCTATACTTTGCTAACCACATTGACAGATAAACAAGGATGGTTTACTGTATTAGATTTAAAAGATGCCTTTTTCTGCATTCCCGTGGCCCCAGAAAGCCAAGATTTATTTGCCTTTGAATGGGAAAATCCAGAAACAGGGACAAAGACTCAGTATACTTGGACTGTACTTCCACAAGGATTTAAGAACAGCCCGACGATTTTTGGAAACCAGCTCGCTAAAGAACTTGAAATTTGGCGATTGGAAAATCGAGAGGGTATTATTCTTCAATATGTGGATGATATTCTATTAGCAGGAGACACCAAGGAAGAATGTTTGCAGTTGACAATCAGCCTTTTGAATTTCTTGGGGATGAGTGGTTATCGAGTATCACGGGAAAAAGCTAAAATTGCCCAAGAGAATGTAATGTATTTGGGTTTTGAAATTTTTAAAGGACACCAACAGCTGTCAGCCGATAGGGAAGAAGCCATCTGTCAACTACCGGAACCCAGAACCCTTTGGGAACTGCGAATTTTTCTTGGAATGACTGGTTGGTGCCGTTTATGGATTGATAATTATGGACTGATGGTAAAACCATTGTATGAAATATTGAAAGCTTCTGCTGATTCTTGTTTAACATGGACTGAGGACAGGAGGAAGTCCTTCAAGGAGTTAAAACAGTCACTGTTAAAGGCACCAGCATTGGCATTGCCAAATATTGAAAAGCCTTTTGAACTGTTTGTCCGTGAGAAGAAAGGAATAGCCCTGGGGGTGTTGGCACAATTTCTCAGGCCCTTACGCTGGGCAGTTGCATACTTCTCTAAACAATTGGACACTGCAAGTCAAGGATGGCCAGGATGCCTGAGGGCAGTGGCAGCAACAGTGATGTTAATCCAAGAGGCCCGGAAGTTCACCCTAGGGCAGCAAATAACAGTATATGTACCCCACATGGTAATCACAGTTTTGGAACAAAAGGGAAATCATTGGCTGTCTCCGAGCCGAATGATCAAATATCAGGCCGTCTTGTTAGATCAAGATGATACTAAATTAAAAACAACAGCCGTACTGAATCCTGCAACATTTTTGTCTGCTGAGCAAAATGAGAGAGAAGACTTAGAGCATGACTGTCTACAACAATTGAGGAAGTATATGCCAGCAGAACGGATTTAAAGGATACACCTTTACTAGACCCTGATTTAGAACTATATACAGATGGAAGCAGTTTTGTTATGAATGGACAACGTGTGTCCAGATACGCGGTGACTACTGTGACTGATGTCGTAGAAGCCAAATCACTGTCACCAAATGTATCCGCTCAAAAGGGTGAATTAATCGCATTGACTAGAGCGTTAGAATTGAGCAAGGAGAAGAAGGTGAACATTTGGACTGATTCAAAATATGTGTTTGGAGTAGTTCATGCCCATGGGGCTATATGGAAAGAACGAGGACTTTTAACCTCACAGGGAACTACAATCAAACACAAGGAAGAAGTCTTAAAACTTCTTGAAAGTGTACAATTATCTACTGAAGTTGCTGTGATGTATTGTAAGGCCCATCAAGCAGGAGACAGTGAACAACAGCGTGGAAATAGGTTGGCTGATGAGGCTGCTAAACAGGCTGCACGAAAAGGCATCCTAACAGAGGTTCAGGCGTTAGTTCCAGAACGTCAGTTAAGTTTACCTGAACAACCGAACTATGACAAACAAGATTTAAAATTAATTGAAAAACTAGAGGCTGAAAAGAAGGAAAATGGGTGGGCTGTGACATCTTCAGGCCTAATAGTGATTCCATATACCTTTCTAAATGAAGTAATAAGAAAAGAACACAATTGTGTTCATTGGGGAACTGAGAACCTTTTGAAGCATTTACAAAAATTTGTAATTGGCCGAAATATGGTAGAAAGTGTAAGATCAGTTACTGAGAGGTGTGAGGTATGCTGTAAAAACAATCCCAAAACTCAGAACAGGATACACTTTGGAAAAATAACAGAAGGGGGAGCTCCAGGTGAGTATTGGCAAATTGACTTTACTGAGTTACCCAGAAAAAGAAGTTTAAAATACTTACTAGTGTTGGTGGACACCTACACTGGATGGCCAGAAGCTTTCCCTTGCTGCACCAACAAAGCACGAGAAGTAGTAAAGATATTATTGAAGGAAATAATTCCCAGGTTCGGAATTCCAATAGGAATGTCATCTGATAGGGGTCCTCATTTCATAGCAACCATCATTTCAGGAGTATCAAGGGTATTGAATATTACTTGGGATTTGCATACCCCCTATCGACCACAAGCAAGTGGTAAAGTGGAAAGAATGAATTACACTCTTAAGATGCAAATAAGCAAATTGTGTCAGGAAACATCAATGGATTTGGTACAGGTTCTGCCTCTGGCTTTGTTGCGAATAAGGGTGCAGCCAAGAGGTAAACAACGGCTGAGCCCATATGAACTTCTTTATGGGCGGCCGTATCAAATCCCAGGTTTGCCTGGGGAAATGAGAATCCAGGGGGAGAATGATGTATCCAATTACATAATTCTCTTAGGAAAAGTTATACAGGAAGTAAATAAATCTGTGGTAATGAATAAATCTTTAAATCTTGATTCACCAGCTCATTCCTTCCAGCCAGGAGAGTGGGTCTATCTCAAATCTTCGACATCTGAGCCACTGCAGGAAAAATGGAAAGGACCATATCAGATTTTGCTGACAACATTCACTGCTGTTAAATTAAATGGCAAGGACCCACTTTTCATTAATTAAGAAAGCTCCAACGCCATGGACATCCCAGGAGGAGGCCCCTCTAAAGCTGACTCAAAAGGCGGTAACCATTCTGTTGTTATAGCTGGTAATTTATCAAAAAGGTACTTCACAGAGCTTTAGGGACCCAGTGGAATGATAATACCCATGTGCAGCTAATAAAATGGGTAGCATTGGCAATTAACATGAGTGAATGTTAGGTATGTGCCAAATTCCCAAGGCACAGTTCTGCCGTGAATCTTTCATTAATTGGCCTTCCCATTCCTTTCAATACCACCTGGGATGACCTCTGGGGTGATCCTAGAAATCAATTTAAGGAATGAAATGAAGACCCACCAGTTTGGGAAATAAAAGTTCCTAAGCTGGAAGAAAAAGTTAAGTGTGTGACAGACCAAAAGACCACCCTTCCAGGTAACCTTTCAGTAGGAAATTACCCCCAGTGCGATTGGTACTTCCAGTTCCAATTACAAAAGAAACATGAAAATTGTAGAGGAAAATATTGGGGGGTTCCAAAAGGGAAGGGCTGGTACTGGCTTTGTGGACACATAGCCAGAAAATCACTACCTCCTTGGTGGACCGGAGCCTGTACATTAGGAATAATTCTTCCTCAAATTAAAATACTACCTCAATTGCGTGGAATAGGGTGGGCAAGGATACCTATTGGAAGGCAGAAAAGAGGAATACCAAACCCATTAGTCACATGGCCCACAGCTTTTCACTCCTTTGTAAGGTGGCTCATTCCTTCGCTGGGAGTTAGTGAACTGGAGAAGGCTATAGTAAATATCTCTGGAGTAATGGAAGAAATTGGAAATGCCACAACTGATGTGATAGGAGCACTACAGACGGAAGTTACCGAACTTTCCAAAATTACTCTCCAAAATAGGATGGCTTTGGATATGATGTTAGCCTCACACAGCGGAGTCTGCGCAGTTGTAAATACTAGTTGCTGTACATACATAGATGAAACGGGGAGAAAAATGCAGATTTAGGTATAATAAAGCAACAAATAGGTATATTACAGGAAGTGCAAAAAGATGATACTTCCTTTGGCTTCGAAGAAATCTGGAGTAAACTCATTTCCTGGTTACCAAATTTCAAATGGTTGAAACAATTGCTTGCTTTAGTTCTAGGAATAGTTGTGATGATAGTAATAACTTGCTTAACCATACAATGTTGTGATTGTTGTACATGTTGTAACAAATATGTTTAACTGAAAATTTGAATTGTATTAGGATACGTTGATAAGTTCCTGTATTCATGTATTCACATATTAGAACTAATGCTTTAATTTCAATAACGTTACTTAGGGTTGCATCATATAAATTCTGCAACTGTGAAGGGAAAGGGGGGAATGATATAGAAATATTGAGAAATTAAGCACATGATTAATAAGATGACTAACAATATTAGGCCTAAGAATTGTCTATTCAAGCTAAAGAATGTTGAGCTCTGGGAACAAAGACACAGGCCCACGAAAACAGAGATAGAGGCCCCAAGGAGAGGAGAGAGAAGATAAGGGAAGCAAGAAAGGGTGGTCTCTAATCCCCACACAGCCCTTCCCGGGGTCTGCAAGGATGCTAACGCTGCTGCTGAGAACTGGGCAGCAGCATGACACCTTCCCAGGCGGCTGTGGCTGCCAGAGGGCATGAATGAGCCCTGAGCATGTGAACAAGGCACAACACTGCTGCATCGTTGTCTACAGCTCTCTGGTATTTATGCCAAACAGAAAATGCTCTTGGAATAAATGGAAGATCTCTGCAACACTTTTCACAAGCATCAATGTGTCTTTTATCGCATTTTTGGTATAAAAGTAGCTGCCTGGAACATGCATGCTTACACCCACAGGCAGAGCACAGTCACCTCCATAAAGTAACCTCTCACAAGAAGTAGCTTTCATAGATGAAATATCTCATCTGTGGGGATGGGACTAATCAGAGGACATCAGTAAAGGGCTACATGTGTGCTCATACTTTGTGTATATTTCTCCAAAAGCATATCTACTGTCAACTGTTCTGGACATTTGTCATCATTAAAACAGCTTTGAAATTCTTCTGAAAACAGATGATGTTTCTCAAATACACAGCTGAAAAATGAAAACTCAGGGTTGGATTCTTCTTAATTTGAGAGGCCTCTGCCAGAGTCTCCCCCAGAACTGGTTGCTGAAGAAATTAATCGTTCTGAGGGTATGATTCATCTACCTGAACATAAACGTCTGTGGTCCCCGCATGTGGGTGCGCATGCTGGCTTACTGAACTTTCTGCCCACACTGACAATGGAAAAGTACAACCAGCACTCGGGTCAGAAGATTGATGACGTCTGAAAACAAGAAATAGTTACCAGAAGGCCAGAAGAAAAGAATGTGCTCGTTAAGGAAGAAACTGATAAAGAAGGGACCTTTTGGAATTGCAAAAGCAGGAACTTACCTACTGGCTGTGTGCGGGTAGCAATGTTTGTGGAAAGTACCGAGGGGAGCTACTTTTAGAATGTACAACAATATATAAAGGCTTGCTGCTATTTTTAGAAGGCACAAGAGTATATAAGGGCTTGTTTGCTAATAAAGCTTTGAGCTTGACTTCCAATCATATTGATTGTCTGTGGTCTTGTCTCCTGTGGCCTGCATGGGATTTTGTCCCCACGAGTGGTAACCCCGACGTGATCTGCTATCAGTGTGATCGAAGTGATATACTACCGACTCAGTAAACGGTGGGGACAACATCCTTCTTAAAGAAGGTAAACACAAAGCAGGGAAGAAACGGCTGCGGGGTGAAGAAACAAAGAAAAAGAGATGAAAGTGCGCACAAGGTGAGCAGCCAGGGAAAGCGCGGTATCTGCGGAAGAAAAGTCTGTCCGTGGGTTTTTAATGAGATTAGCGGACCGGCAGGGTTTATCAATAAACCCAGAAGCGCTGTCCAGATTATTAAAATGAGGACAGCAGACAGGACTTTTTGTCAGACCACAAAATATGTTTGACCTAGGACTTTAGGACTCTTTGGGGGGAGAACTATGACAAGTTCTCACACACCAAAGGCAGCTTAGACTTGGGGAATAGTTAAAAAGATGTTGGAAACTATGAACGCGGACACTGCTACTGATGCTGCTGTAGCTCAAATTTTTCATGCGGCTGCCGAAATGAAGGATTTGGGGAGCAGAGAGTTAGGTACTACTCGGACAGAATCGCCCCCACCCGTTGCTTTACCAATTGGGGCCGCTGAATATGCTGAGTCTGTAGACTGTGATAATCTTTTAGACCCTGACACCGTAAATCCTAAAAGAGAATCTGGCCTGTGTCCTCCCTTAGCTGGGGATGATCCGTGGGTAAAAGTGAGGCAAGAAGCCTTGTCACAAGGGGATATGGACATGGCAAGAAAGATTGTTGCTCCTGTAATCTATGAGCCGGGACCACCACAACTTTGGCGCCCAACGTGGGGCACAAGAGGGCTGAAATAAGGACAAAAGGAGAAGGTGTGTTAGAGCAATCTGTTAGGTGTAATTTTTCTGTTTTTATTTGTATTTGTTTAATAAGAAACATTTGCAATGCTGACCAACTTGCTTGCATGGTGGGGCTGGATTAATCCTTATATCCATTGTGCATTCCCAGTGAAGTTGTGGTGGTTTAATCCCTGCCGGGGTCTGAGACCACGCGGCCGCTGCCCCTCCCCCACAAAGGGAGTGAAATATAAAGCCCCAAAACTGAGATAAGGAAAGGTTTAATACAACAGTGCAATAGCAACACAGCAAACAAGAACAATAACAATAACGATAACAGTAATAACAATGAACAGAGCAAGGTATATACTGATACAGCAGTGGGAGGACCGGCTGCGCCAACCCACGCGATCACAGATTCTTCCCGCGCTCTGGCGCCCAGACCTGACGTCAGCATGGTATATGAATAACCCGGCTAGAGCTTCCCCCCCACTGCTGGGGAAACTTAACCCTATCCTGGCTAAACCAGGACAACCACATAATCAACAAGCAATGGCTTTATATATTCTTAATGGTGTTTTGATGTTTGTAGTGTTTGTCATTT
>MU210310.1:7194-20691 GCA_017315185.1 Bubo scandiacus | reverse complement strand
TCTTGCCTCACTTTTACCCACGGATCATCCCCAGCTAAGGGAGGACAGAGGCCAGCATGCACACCATCAACACATCATGAACTCATCCCAGATTGCCGAGACCAAGTGGAATTATGGGGGCCTGGAGCGATTATTGCTGCCTCTCTCTTGGCCCCAGGAGTAGGGGTTGCAAAAGCCCTATCCACCTTGAATAAAATGGCCTGTTGAAGTATAAAACAATTTAATTTAACATCTAATATAATAAGTAATTTGTTGATGGATGTAGATAGTGTAAGGCATGCTGTTTTGCAGAATAGAGCGGCTATAGATTTTTGTTACTGGCACAAGGACAAGGATGTGAAGAATTTGAGGGCATGTGTTGTATGAACCTTTCTGATCACTCTCAGTCGATATCTAATCAGCTTCAGCAACTGCAAGATAATATGCATAAGATTCAGCAAGTTTCTTCTCCTTTGGATGAGTTTTAGGAAGTCTAGGGTGGCCAAAGTGGATTACAGAGCTTTTGAGAATGTTAGCAGGACCAATAATAATAGTGGGATTATTGATATGTTGTCTTCCTATTTTAATGAGATGTTGTCTGTCTTGTGTGGAAAATAGCATGGAGGCTTTAATAAAAAGAAAGCGGGGAGATGTGGGTGCGTATCCTGGGTTTACTGAAGTTTCTGCCCACACTGACAATGGAAAAGTACAACCAGCACTCGGGTCAGAAGATGAACGACGTCTGAAAACAAGAAATAGTTACCAGAAGGCCAGAAGAAAAGAATGTGCTCGTTAAGGAAGAAACTGATAAAGAAGGGACCTTTTGGAATTGCAAAAGCAGGAACTTACCTACTGGCTGTGTGCGGGTAGCAATGTTTGTGGAAAGTACCGAGGGGAGCTACTTTTAGAATGCACAACAATATATAAAGGCTTGCTGCTATTCTTAGAAGGCACAGCAGTATATAAGGGTTTGTTGCTATTTTTAGAAGGCACCAGAGTATATAAGGGCTTGCTTGCTAATAAAGCTTTGAGCTTGACTTCCAATCATATTGATTGTCTGTGGTCTTGTCTCCTGTGGCCTGCATGGGATTTCGTCCCCACACCCGCGTCTGCCACCAACACGCGTGTGTCCTCCGCACTCCCCCCCCAGGGCGGCGCGGCGCCTTCCCCGCGTGCAGCGAGCGAACCGCTACCACGCGTGTCCCGCGGCTCCGCGTACCGCCCGCCCCCCAGCGGCCGCGGCGCTCACCTGAAGCAGGTGGTGAGTTCGCCTGTGGGCTACAGGCAGGGGTACCGGGTGGTGGTGATTTTGTCTTCGGAGCAAACCTCCCTGCAAGGAGGAGAGTCGGATTATTAGAGAAAGAGAGAAAAAAGAAAAAGACAGTGGTGGATGAGGGGGAAACGCTCAGAAACAGGAGCACGGATGTCCGCGGCGGGTGGACGCCCACCTGTCGCTGTCCTGTGGCTCTTCCCGGTATGTCCCAGTGTCCTCTTCCAGGAGTGTTCCAGCGCCAGGAGCAGCAGCAGCAGCAGACGGAGCGGGGCCAGGATGCCAGCCGGCTGCCCCATCGGGCCGCCTCTCCCTGCGCGCCGCGTCGGCTCTGCCCTCCCCGGCCAACAGCGGGGCTGCGCCGAACCGCCGCTCCTCCCGCCTCGGCGGAGGGCCACCCCCCTCGGCTGCCAGATACGGCCCGCGAGGAGGGGCCGCGCTCGCCCAGATGTGCCGGCAGATGCAGCCCCGAGGCGGGGCAAGGCAGGGAGGTGGCCAAATGTGTCGGGAGTGGGTTGACACCGTCCCTCCGCGGCCTCCTCCCGGTCCCCCGGCTGCAGGGAGCACAGGGAAAGGGGGGGTGCCGGCCCCAGGGTGAGCGGGGCAGAAAGAGATGGAGAGGGAAAAGTCCGAAACCGTGGGGCTGATAAGCGGCTCTCGGTGCACCGTCACCGATGTTTTCCAGATTCGGCTTTATCTTAAATCTCTTTCCCAAAGGAACAGAGTAGTTCAAAGCATCTCTGCTGCAATGGTTGTTTATCCTTGTGTACAGATGCCACTTCTCCACCATACATAAAAAGGAGATTAGCGACAACAGACTTTGATAAAATAGTGCATCATGTCTGGCCCATTGTATCACGTCCTGTTTTCATGGTTAAACTGCCTGGAACCATGAGAGCAAACCTTCAAAATGACAATGCCTTTGCAAAGTGTTTAGCTGATGCATTGGCTTTGATCACCACAAAACTTCCTACAAGTATGAAAGGCTTCAGGGAAATGAGGGTGTGCAAGTCAGCCTTACTAGCACTTTCACTTGTAGTATAAATAATCTCATTTTACAGATAGAAAAATCAGGGATATGCAAGTAACAAATTGTAACTTCTACACTAAACCAGCACAGTAATAAAAGGGTATAAGAAGACTCGAGCAACCCACCTTCTATTTTTTGCTCTGCCACAGGCAACATTTGAACAAGTTGCTTCACCACTCCATGCCTGTCATGGATGAAAGTATTAACACTGTAATGATTTAGCAGCAAATCAAGATTTATTAATGACTAGCAGCACTTAATCATTAACCAATTTAAAGATTTACAAAATAATTCAGTAAAATATGTTAAGATTAAAATAACAACTTAACTACAGATTCGAAGATGACAAGATTCACACTAACTTACTATACGGTACTTTAAATCAATACATATATACATGCTCAGTATGTATTTGGATCCAGTAAAATAAGTATGTACCCACACTTGTGAAAATAACTGTGTATACCTAAACACATTGGTAGGTAGAGAGAGTGAGTGGGTGAAAGAGAAGCTAGCTCAAAGTTAAAATTTCCCTCTTCTTGAGTTTAGAGTAAATATTCACAATGCATCGGCATTCCTCAATGGGTGATAATTGAGACTTGAGCGGGTGGACTTCGCCCTGGCCTTCCCTCAGCTCTGGCAGCAGACGACACCTTAAGGATTTGGTACCTGAGAGGCGTCCCAGCTCAGGGGAGATGCTGGTCACAGGCCCACTGTGATCCAGGAGAGCTCAAAGGGTCTCCCTTGGGGTCGCTATTTATAGAGTCCAAGATAATTGACTTTCATCAGGTACTTTTCCACTCCGGCCCAACTCAAGTGACGAAATATTCTGGTGTTTTCCACCAGTTGAGCAGGCCCAGAACTTGCTGGCTGTGCAGTTCTGTTATTGCCCTCACTTGGCCATGTCCCAGGTACAGATGTACCAGGCTGTCAGGAGATGATGGACTGTTATCACCACTCCCAAGCGATAGGGAGAGAAGGAGCCGGGCATGTCAAGGGGGTGCCTTAATGCTCTGGTCCACTGCCATTTTCAATCCATACTGCCCTAGGCTGGTATGTGGCCCAGGAGGGGGGTTGAAGTCGCACCAAGCTCCGAGTGGCCCAGCAAGGGTGGGGGGGTGTGGAATCACACCAAGCACCGAGCAGCCTAGCAAGGAGAGGGGGGGGAAGGAATTGCACCACCACAACGCCTCAGTTTCCCTTGTTTGTAACAGGAAAACCCTAATAGTTAAAAAATAATAATGCAGATACCCAGATATGAATCAGCTATGATTAAGCTGTTAATCCCTTTGGTATGTTGTTCAGTACCCAAAAGAAGACTAATGATAGATGGACTCTTATCTGGGAAATTCTAGGGCTTGTTGGAAGTTTTCCCTGAAATGCGCAGCATCTGCTGTCACCATGTCTGCTGTACACTCTGTGAACTCCCAACTTCAAGGTGCCACTGCATATTCTCTCTGTTCCTGTGCTCAGTTAAGTGAAGGAATTCTGCATGCAGGGCCATCCTAAGAACAAGGCTTGCTTCCTGGAAAGTGTTGAAGGGTGGCGGTGGTTAAGGAAACACTGAAATGTTCCTGTTGCCTCAGGGAAGGAATGATCTGGGACTGTTTTCATATATAGTAAATAAGCAGAAAGTGTTTTCTTGTGCAAGGGATGCTTTTCCTTGTGCAGGGCCGTGTTAGTTTGACTTGCTCAACTCAAGCACATATGAAGTTTATTAAGCTGCACACTAATTTTTGGAATGCTCTCAAAGAAAAGAATGAGGAAATCAATGTAATAAAGTGCTTGTCAGAAGTTTTATTTATATTGTTTATGTAGGAGAATGCATTGTTTCATATAGTTCATTCATAATGATGTTAAATTAACAATACAAATTCAAGTTTCTTTTCTGGATTTTGCTGGTAACTGGAATATCTCAGAAGCAAACTTTGATCACCACCTCAGAAGAGTCTCTTTCAGAAGCCTGTTTCCATAGTGGAAAGGCACAACCTCTGCATACTGCAGAACAGGAGAAGGGTATATAGGGCAACCTTGACTCTTTAGAAATACACTGAGGTCATTTGCATCCATGAAGAGCTCACAAGATCTCAAACAGTTATAATGTTATCCTACTACTCATAGAGCTCATTTGGAGCCTTTTGTATTAAGCTCAGTACAAATGCACAGAGAGGGACGAAAGTTTAATGGTGATCCTGAACATAGAAGATTACTTTTCCCTACTTCCTACCCCCACCTTTAAAAATATTATGAACAACATGGTTTGGAGTGGTGTTGGGTTTTGGTTTTGGTTTTTGTTTTGGGGTTGTTTTTTTAAAGATGTATCACTGATTTTTCTTAATCCATTTACAACTGACATTTTCATCAGTGCATTTTCCATCTGCTTCAATTAAAAAGCAAGTAACCAGTTATTGTAAATAGTCTTAATCCCAGTACAGTAAATAGTCTCAATCCCAATACAGTATTGTGTTTTTATCAAGTGCCTTGGTGGCAACTCCACCACATCTCCAGCTGTTGGCATTGATGTGTTCGGAGAGATCAGAGCAGGACTGAAGGTGTAAACAAACAGAAAACAGAAGTTTTAAAGAACATCTTGGGCCTAGAATGCTTTTTGGATTTGAAAGGCCTTGTGTTGATCATTTGTGAACTAGATTCCCTTCCAGGTGAATGCCCAGACTGAACCTGTCTGGCAGATCCAGACTTGTACTTCTAAGGGATATTGCACAGTCCAAGCTTAGTTGCTAAACACTCACCCAGGCTTGGGCAATGTGGGGATTTCCCATGCCATTTTAACTCCAGGAGGCATCTAGAGCAGTGTCCCATCTCAGAAAAAAGTCAGAACCAGACAGTAGAGAGGAAAAAAAAGTCCAGAATAATTATATCTAGCTCCCTAGAGAGTGGTGGAGTTTCTTCCTAACCTCCGTGATTAACAGTTGTTTGAGCTGTAAAGACTGCATGAAGCAAAAAAAAAAAAATAAATAAGCAGGGCAAAGGCAAAGAGTGAAAGCAAAAGCTGTTGGAGATCATACATGGGTCCACAGGAAGCAGATCTCAGACAGTAAGGAGGTGAGAGAAAGGACAGGAAAAAAAGAAAGAAGAAGATGCATCGGAAAACCAGAAAAGAGAAAGGAGGTGAAGAAATATCAGAGACCCTTACAGCAGGGGCTGAGGTCTGCCCAGGTCTAAACAGGTATTACAACCTGAAAGGATGTTTGAGCATCCAGGAGAGCATGTGTCAGAGCAGGAAAGAGGTAGGAAAGCATACTGAGAAGACAGTGGCATGGTCACAGCATCACGCAGTTATGTTTGGGTGGCAAAGAGCAGAGGTCAAGGAGGAGAGCTAAAAAACTGGGGGAAGGTGGTTACACTTCTTATCTCTTTGTTCCAGCTATCACATGTTGTATCTTGAAAAAATGAGAAACTGTGAAAGTGAAAATATTTTATTTATTTTGCCTAGTAGGTACAAGGTGTTATCTTAACTCTGGAGCCCAACATATGAAATATGCCACAAAACATGCACTAAAGAAAAATGCTGTGGCAGAAAGAAGATACTTCTTGACAAAAACACTATTATGGCCCTTAATGACAAAAAATCTGCTTTCTCTCAGAGGCATTTTTGGTTAAACATGTTAATGTAGGATCAAAGTAGTTAATGCAACTGTTATAAAAACAGCCATGGAAAATGGCACCTCGGAAAAAACATGCAATGGAAGCCATCAGGCATTGCCTTCAGAGACCATCACAGCTACTGTAATGAATTACCCCAGACTTCTTCCTCCATTTCACAGATAATTACAGGGCTCATCTTAGATTAGTAGCAAAATAAACACCTTTTGAAAATATCAGCTAAAACAATAGCTCTGCTGACTAAGTAGAAAATAGGTTAACGATAGCTCTAATCCACCAAAACCAAATCCTGATGGATACATGGGACATGGCATGACACTAAGCAGAGCTGACATTTTCTCAAGGGTTAAGTTTGAATTCCATTTTGTTATAAGAGATTAGAGATGAAGAATGCAAAATCTTCCATGGTATCCTGGCTATCATACACCATCAGCCCCCAAGGTGTGTATGTGCTTCTTGTCAGTCTGGGTTTCTTTGACAAGGCTTGGGCCATCACTCTAAGTGCATGGACAGCAAGATAAACAGTTCCCTTCTATCCAGTCTTTGCAATAGTTAGAAACAGGTCCCTGTTTTTCTGAGGTTTATGAATTTTTCCACCTAAAGTATCAATTGCTCCTGTGATGATCATCCTATGGCGATGCCGTGCTCTAGAAGCCCTGGGAGGTGAGGAACACTTTGGAAAGTCACTCTCATGGTTTAAGCCCAGAGGGCAACTGAGCACCATGCAGCCACTCGCTCACTCCTTCCTCCTCAGGAATGGGGAGAAGAAAATACAACAAAAGGATCAGGGATTGAGACAAGGACAGGGAGGGATGACTCACCCATTATGGTCACAGACTCATTAGGGCAAAAAAAAAAGAACATCAATTTTATTTAACCACCACCACTTAATTTTCCAATCAGAGTAGGACAGTGAGAAATACAACCACATCTTAAAAACACCTTCCTTCCACCCCTCCCTTCTTCTGGGGCTCAGCTTTGCTCCTGATTTCTCTACCTCCTCCCCCACAGCAGCGCAGGGGGGCAGGGGATGGGGGTTGTGGTCAGTTCATCACCCATTGTCTCTGCCGCTCCTTCCTCCTCAGGGGGAGGACTCCTCACACTCTTCTCCTGCTCCAGCATAGGGTCCCTCTCACAGGAGACAGTCCTCCACGAACTTTCTCCAATATGAGTCCTTCTCACTGGCTGCAACTCTTCCTGAGCTGCTCCAGCATGGGTCCCACACACGTTGTCCTGGTTCAGCTAGGATAGGGTTAAGTTTCCCCAGCAGTGGGGAGGGAGCTCTAGCCGGGTTATTCAATACCATGCTGACGTCAGGTCCAGGTGCCCAAGCGCGGGAAAGAGCAGGGAAAGAGCAGGGACGGCTTTTGTGCGGTTCGGTCACCTCACTGCTGTATCCATACGGTATATCTCTTGTTCTGTTCATTGTTATTACTGTTACTGTTATTGTTATTGTTATTGCTATTGCTATTGCTATTGCTATTGTTATTGTTGTTGTTCGTTTTGTTGCTGTTGCACTGTTGTATTAAACCTCTCCTTATCTCAACCCCGGGGTTTGTATTTCACTCCCTGTCCCGTCCGGTCGGAGGGTGGGGGAGGGGCAGCGGCAGCGTGGTCTCGAGTCCCGGCAGGGCCTAAACCACCACAGCCTTTTTGGCGCCCAGTGTGAGCCACGAGAGGGTTGAGATAAGGACAAAAAGAGAATGTGTGTTAGAGCAGTCTGTTAGGTGCAATTTTTCTGTTTTTATTTGTATTGTTTGATAAGGAACATTTGCAATGCTGGCCAATTTGCTTGCGTGGTGGGGCTGGATTAACCCTTATATCCCCTGTGTGTTCCCAGTGCTGGTGTTTGTTGCCGGTGGAAAGTGTGCCAAGGGTCTTGTTTTGCTGTACTGGCTACTGACTGCTTATAATGTGCTTGTATCACTGCTTGTGGGGGTGAACCGGTACCTGTTTGCTGCCTGGGCTTTTGTTTGGGGTCTCACCCCCTCTATGGGTGAGCCAGGGGAAGAGATCCTCTCGGTTTTTGAGAGTTTCAGCTATCCCTGGAGCACCCAGGCCAGTGTGTTTGCGGCACAATGCTTTCTAAATGTCTGCCAGATCTTGTTTTGGGCCATGCGGTATTTCTCCAATAATAGCACCACCCAGAAACCTGCCCTGAGGGCAGATAGTTATGAGTGGGAAGGTGTGTGGGAAGAGATGGGCAAGTGCCTGAGTCAGTGGTCACCCCCAATGCTTTGGGATTTCACTCCCGAAAAATGGAGAGTCCTGAAAAACTGATGGAGCATTTGGAAAAGGTGTGCTGCCAATCTGACAAACCCCGGGAGACACAAATCCTTGCGATGTGCTGGGGGCTTGCCCATGCTTACTGTGTCATCTTTAACGCTACTCACTGCCCTCAAGGGGGAGAAGGGGCTGCAGGATCTGAAAGTGAACTTACTGGTATGTTGTAATTAGCTCTGCCTCATTAAACCTGCCAATCCACATGTCAGTGGCACTCAGATCGCAGAGCTAATACTGCAGGAGGTTAAAACCTTCTCGGGGACATCAGTACAAACGCCAATGTGGTGGATACAAAATTTCTGTTTATTAAACTGCGTATCTTGCATATATACGTTTGCCAAGCACCTCCTTCGTTGGTGTGGCCTTAGCGTTACAAGCCTATCCATCACCTTATCTCGGAACCAAGGGAGGGCTACAGCTATTCCTTCCGTACATCGCGAGATCTTCCGAACGCCACTCCCTACACTGGTACAGCAACTGGGCCAGGGTGACAGGCAGTGCCAGTATCAGTTGCCTCCAGCAGCACAGCAGCTGGGCCAGAGGGAGAAGCAGTGACAGTATCAGTCACCCCGATAGAGAAAACCAAATATACCAAAAAGTCAGCTCGCATAGTAGGGGATTGAGATGAGCCAGGCCCAGCACGAAAACAGGAGGAAGAGCCGGAGGTAACCATCCGATCTCTATCCCTGAGTGAGTTGCGAGATATGCGGAAGGATTTCAGCCGCCTACCAGGCAAGCAGATTTTCACCTGGCTGCTCCGATGCTGGGATAGTGGAGCTGCTGGTTTGGAACTGGAGGGGAGAGAGGCTAAGCAGCTGGGATCTTTAGCCAAGCAGGCTGGTATTGACAAGGCAATAGGGAAACAGGCTCAAACCCTCAGCCTTTGGAGGTGACTCCTGTTTGGTGTGAGGGAGAGGTACCCCTACAAGGATGGTGTCCTATGTCGATTAGGCAAATGCACCAACATGGAGAAAGGCATTCAGAACCTCAGGGAATTGGCTGTGTATGATATGGTTTATGATGAACCGAATGATGCGTGGTCACCCATGGATCCAGATCAGGCCCCTTGCACACAGCTGATGTGGCGGAAGTTCCTGCAAAGTGGACCAGAGGGACATTCCAAAGCACTAGCAGTAGCGTCCTGGTGGCGAGACACCCAGACTCAGACAGTGGAGGAAGTGGCTGGCCAGCTCCGGCAATATGAGGGAAATCTCCTTTCCTCACAACATGACTGGGTTTCAGCTGTAAGAGAACTGTCTCAGAGGCTCCAGAAAATGGAAGTGGACATGTCCTACATTCCACCTGCACGGGCCGATGTCTCAGCCATTAGAAGCAGGCGCTTCCCCACCCAAGAGAAGGGCAGTGGAAGACACACACCACGGGGCACCCTGTGGTTCTTCCTCCGCGACCATGGAGAAGACATTGGGAGGTGGGATGGACAGCCAACTCCTGCCCTAGCTGCACGAGTACAGCAACTGAAAGGGAAGACCACCATGAAAGGGGAGTCTTCCAAGAGAGACGCAGCTCCAGTGTCCAGTCAGAAATCCGCCAGACAGAATAGAATGGCCAACATTATGCCTGACCCTCTCGAGGGGACCTGATTAATTCTCGCAGGAGTCACTCTTAGGATCAAGTGAGTGATGGTGATCAGGATTAGAGGGGCCCTGCCTCCAGCCAGGTGGAGGAAAGGGATAATCGGATTTACTGGAAGGTGTGGATCCGATGGCCTGGCACATCAGAACCACAAGAATATAAGGCCTTGGTAGACACTGGCGCACAGTGCACCCTGATGCCATCAAGCCACAGTGGGGTTGAACCCATCTGCATCTCCGGAGTAACAGGGGGATCCCAACAGCTGACCCTATTAGAAGCTGAAGTAAGCTTAACTGGGAAGGACTGGCATAAGCACCCCATTGTGACTGGCCCAGATGCCCCGTGCATCCTAGGTATAGATTACCTCAGGAGAGGGTACTTTAAAGACCCAAAAGGGTACCGGTGGGCCTTTGGTATAGCTGCCCTGGAGGAGGTTGAGCAATTGTCCACCTTACCCGGCCTCTCAGAGGACCCCTCGGTGGTGGGGTCGCTTAAGGTTGAAGAGCAGCGAGTGCCAGTTGCCACCAAGACGGTGCACCGGCGGCAGTACCGCACTAACCGAGATTCCCTGGTCCCCATCCATCAGCTGATCCATTGACTAGAAAGCCAGAAGGTGATTAGCAAAAGTCATTCACCCTTCAACAGCCCTATATGGCCAGTGAGAAAACCTAATGGCGAATGGAGACTGACCATGGACTACCGTGGCCTGAATGAAGTTTTGCCAGCGATGAGTGCTGCAGTGCCAGACATGCTAGAGCTCCAGTATGAGCTGGAGTCGAAGGCAGCCAAGTGGTACGCCACAAATGACATCGCTAACGCGTTCTTCTCCATCCCAATAGCACCAGAGTGCAGGCCACAGTTTGCATTCACTTGGAGGGGCATCCAGTACACCTGGAATCGATTCCCCCAGGGGTGGAACCACAGCTCCACCATTTGCCATAGACTGGTCCATACTGCACTGGAGAAAGGTGGGGCTCCAGAACACCTGCAGTTCATTGATGATATCATTGTATGGGGGGACACAGCTGAGGAAGTCTTTGAGAAAGGAAAGAAGATAATTGAAATCCTCCTGAAGGCTGGTTTTGCCATCAAGTGACAGAAAGTTAAGGGGCCTGGAAGGGAGATTCAGTTCCTAGGAATAAAATGGCAAGATGGGCGTCGCCACATCCCAGTGGAGGTGATAAACAAGATAACAGCCATGGCCCCACCAACCACTAAAAAGGAGACTCTTTCCTGGGCGCTGTGGGGTTCTGGAGGATGCACATCCCAAACTACAGCCTGATTGTGAGCCCTCTCTACCACGTAACCCACAAGAAGAACGATTTTAAATGGGGCCCTGAGCAACAACAAGCCTTTGAACAAATTAAGCAGGAGATTACGCAGGCAGTGGCCCTCGGGCCAGTCCGGACAGGGCAGGAGATTAAGAACGTGCTCTACACCGCAGCCGGGGAGAATGGCCCTTCCTGGAGCCTCTGGCAGAGAGCAGATGGGGAATCCCGAGGCCGACCTCTAGGCTTTTGGAGCCGGGGATACAAAGGCTCTGAAGCTAACTATACCCTGACTGAGAAGGAGATACTGGCAGCGTACGAAGGAGTTCGGGCTGCCTCAGAAGTGGTCAGCACTGAGACACAGCTCCTCCTGGCACCCCGACTGCCGGTGCTTGGATGGATGTTCAAAGGAAAGGCTCCCTCCACACATCATGCAACAGATGCCACGTGGAGTAAATGGGTTGCGTTGATAACACAACGGGCTCGAATAGGGAACCTCGACTGCCCAGGATTAGTGGAAATGATCACAAACTGGCCAGAGAGCAAAGATGCTGGGATGTCACCAGAACAGGAGGTGAAACGTGCTGAGGAGGCCCCACCATATAACGAGCTGCCAGAGGAGGAGAAGCGATATGCCCTGTTCACTGATGGGTCTTGTTGCATTGTGGGAAAACATCGACGATGGAAGGCTGCGGTGTGGAATCCCACACGACGAGTCTCTGAAGCTGTTGAGGGACAAGGTGAATCGAGCCACTTCGCAGAGTTGAAAGCCACCCAACTGGCTTTGGAGATTGCTGAGCGAGAAAAGTGGCCGAGGCTCTATCTCTACACTGACTCGTGGGTGGTGGCAAGTGCCCTGTGGATGTGGTTGCAGCAATGGAAACAGAGCAACTGGCAACGCAAGGGTAAACCCATCTGGGCCGCTGAAGTATGGCAGGATATTGCAGCCCGGGTGGAGAACCTCGTTGTGCGCCATGTGGACGCCCATATACCCAAGAGTCGAGCCACTGATGAACATCAACACAACCAGCAGGAGGACCAGGCTGCTAAGATCGAAGTGGCTCAGGTGGACTTGGACTGGCAGCATAAAGGTGAACTGTTCATAGCCCCGTGGGCCCATGAGACCTCGGGCCACCAAGGCAGAGATGCAACATACAGGTGGGCTCGAGATCGAGGGGTGGACCTCACCATTGACACCATCGCGGAGATCATCCATGGATGTGAGATGTGTGCTGCAATCAAACAAGCCAAACGGGTGAAGCCCCAGCGGAATGAAGATCGATGGATGAAATATAAATATGGAGAGGCCTGGCAGATCGACTACATCACACTGCCACAGACCCGCCAAGGCAAGCGCCATGTGCTCACAGTGGTGGAAGCAACCACTGGATGGCTCAAAACTTATCCGGTGTCCCACGCCACTGCCCGGAACACCATCCTGGGCCTTGAAATCCAAGTCCTGTGGCGACACGGCACCCCAGAGAGGATTGAGTCGGACAATGGGACTCACTTCCGAAACAACCTCATAGATGCCTGGGCAGAAGAACACGGCATCGAGCGGGTCTACCACATCCCCTACCACGCACCAGCCTCTGGGAAGTTCGAGCGCTACAATGGACTGTTAAAAACTACATTGAGAGCAATGGGGGGTGGAACCTTCAAACACTGGGACACACATCTGACAAAGGCCACTTGGTTGGTCAACACAAGAGGATCTGCCAATCGAGCTGGCCCGGCTCAGTCAAAACTTCCACGTGTTGTAGACGGGGATAAAGTCCCTGTGGTGCGCATGAGGAATGTGCTGGGAAAAATGGTCTGGGTTAGTCCTGCGCCGGGCAAAGGCAAACCCATCCACGGGATTGCTTTTGCTCAAGGACCTGGGTGCACCTGGTGGGTGATGCAGGAGGATGGAGAGGTCCGATGCGTACCACAAGGGGACTTGAATTTGGGTGAGAACATGCCTTGAATTGTATCCATACGGTATATCTCTTGGTCTGTTCATTGTTATTATTGTTATTGTTGTTGTTGTTGTTGTTGTTGTTGTTGTTGTTTTTCTGTTTGTTGTTTTTGCACTGTTGTATTAATCCTCTCCCTATCTCAACCACGGGATTTGTATTTCACTCCGTGCCCCGTCTGGTCCGAGGGTGGGGGAGGGGCTGCAGCAGCGTAGTCTCGAGTCCCGGCAGGGCCTAAACCACCACACACGTGTTGCAATCCTCCCAGTGATGAACTGCAACAGTATGGACTTCCCTTGGAGTCCTGGCCTTTTCAGGCACAGCTACCTGCTCCAGCGTGGGGTCCTCCACGGGCTGCAGGTGGGCATCTGCATGGGCTGCAGGGGCACAGCCTGCCCTCTCACCATGCGCTGCAGGAGAGTCTCTGCTCTAGTGCACCTCCCCTCCTACTCCTCCTCCTTCTCCTCTTCCTCCTCCTCCTCCTCCTCCTCCTCC
>MU210309.1:111172-138122 GCA_017315185.1 Bubo scandiacus | reverse complement strand
CCCCCCCCTCCCTCATCGCTCCGGGGCGAGGGGGCTGAGGGGGGGAAGGGGCCGGACCGTCCTTCCGGCGGTGGTCGGGGCAGGGCGGTAGCGGCGGCAGCGGCGCCGTGGCTGATATATCAAGATTAGGGGCCGGTCCGAGCGCTGCAGCGGCAGACGCCGCGGCCGTACGCTCACTGCTCATGTCCTGTAACGCCTCTCGGATTAATTTCCATAGCGCGGTGTAACCGCTCACTTCTTTTGCCGACTTTCCTCCATCACTGACCGAGTCCCGTGGCTGTTTCCCTATGGCTTCCCAGGGAGCGGCTTCAAATACAAGCCCTGCACTGGGGATAAGTCCCTTCTCTCGGCTCCACTTTAATAAGCCTTCTAACGCGGACTTGTCATACTTTATCCCTCTCACAGAGAGGATCAGTTGGAGGAGTTTTACTACTGCTTGCTCATCTCTGGTAAGCGTAGACCCCGTTCCTCCCCGGCCGCCGCCTCTCGATCGTTAGCCGCCTCCCGCGGCTCCTTAAGGGTACAGCGCGCTGATTCTCACCTTCAGACGCCGGGGCAGTGTCTGGCTTAATTTTGACCGGCCTTCCCGTGATAATACTTCACTGAGTCCTCTTCGGACTTGTGCTAATCTGATTTATGGCCCTGGTCGGGCGCCAGGTATGGGAGTTCAAGACATGCACCCCATCACACAGTGATTAAGCAATGTCTACTTTAATATGGTGGACAAGCCTTTTATCATACAGGTGAGAATCACAAGGTACAATCACATGGTACAATTCTTTCTGATTGGACAGTTAGCTTTGCACATGCTCCTTAGGCTCTCTTCTGATTGGATGAGAAGTGCCACATCAGCACTGTACAAACTTCTTCTCTGCCAAGACGAACACCCTTAAGTTGTTTACCTTCCTGGGTTCCTCCTCATTCTTCCAGGGTCATCTCCTCGTCACGTCCTCGCCGAAGCTGAGGCTTTGCCAGTCTTACTCATATGCAGGATTGCTCACATGACGATTTCCTAGCAGGAAATCCTTTAGAATCCCCACAGGTGGATATCTGCTCCACCGTGGACCTCCATGGGCTACAGGGGGGACAATCTGTGTTACCATGGGCTTCACCACAGGCTGCAGGGGAATCTCTGCTTCAGCACCTGGAGCACCTCCTCCCCCTCCTTCTTCACTGACCTTGGTGCCTGCAGGGTTGTTTCTCTCACATATTCTCACTCCTCTCTCCCAGCTGCTGTTGCACAACAGTTTTTTCCCCTTCTTAAATATGTTATCACTGAGGCGCTACCATTGTCACTGATTGGCTCAACTTTGTCCATCAGCGGGTCTGTCTTGGAGCTGGCTGGCATTGGCTCTATCGGACGTAGGGGCAGCTTCTGGCATCTTCTCACAGAAGCCACCCCCATAGTTCCCCTGGTACCAAAACCTTGCCATGTAAACCCAATACACACCTTTAGCCTACTCAATGGCGAGACAGCATGAGAAGCAGAAAAGGCCTTGATGCTGTGTAAGCACTGTTCAGCAGCAACTAAAACATCCCTGTGTTATCAATACTGTTTTCATAAAAAATCCAAAACAGTCCCATACAAGCTAATATGAAGAAATTTAACTCTATCCTAGCCAAAACCAGTACAGAAGGCTGCTACTAAATCCCCCCTAAACCTTTGTTATAAAAATTACCTTCCTTAACTATTATGTCAGTCTTTATAGTATGAAAGTGTATTAACCTTGTTAATAAATATTAATTTACATTACATACTGCAATGTAATGAGGTTGTGGAATTTTACTGGAGGCTTTGGTATTGTTCATGCTTAAGTAAAGCAAGTAAAACAAACTAAAGGACGCCAGCTCATTGCAAGGATCAGAAGGAGAGCCCGGCCCTGGAAATAAGGGCTTTGCTTCTTGGAATCTTAAAGCTGTCCATGAAGGATAAAGGATACCCCTCGACAACCTAGATAATGCTGTCATCCTAGTCCCTCTAGCACATTTTTGAAACCCTCTCAGTGTCACCAAAATGGGATAAAAGAACTTATCGACACCAATGTGATGTAGATAAGCAGACACTCCTTTATTAACGGCCGGGTGCATAGGGGAGTCATCTCACCAACAACGCACACCTAACTCGTGTAACATGCTGATTATATAGGATACAGTAATACATAATAAACAAGTTCTCATACATAAACATGATAATTTCTGTAACTCATTTTCTTATTCCCACCTCTTTCTGGTCATGCGCACTTGAGTCCTGAAATGAGTTGGGGGGGCTGCTTTTGCGACCACCATGGACTACTGACTCAAAAGAAAGACCCTCCAATGCCCTTGACTCAAGGACTTTGGCTCACATTGCGATTTTAACATGCTTCGAGGCCCTTTCACAATGTAACTTTTAGAACACCTGGTCTACAGGGCAATAAATCGTCCTTACCAAACAGTCTAACAATGGTACCTCATCACGAGTCTTATTCTTTGTATAGAAAAGTGGTTAATGATTATTACCAGCCTACGTGGCCTTAGCCTGTGACTTTAGAAAGGACTTTGTAGCAGCATGACTGGTTGTATGGTTACTTTAAACTAAATACAATATCTCTATGACTACTTAAAACATTATACCATTATCTTTTATAAAAACCGATATTCCTGTAAAATTCCATTTAATTGATTAGTCCTAATAATTCCTTATCAAAATCACCAAAAATCATCAACTCAAATTAACAACAAATCAGTAACAATCAGTAACATCAGCATCGTCTGGCGTCATATATAAGTAACTGTAGCAAGACTGACTCCAGGGACATCTGGATCAATAGACAAGCAGCAAGAATGCTGCAGAAATATAGTTGCTTTGAAAAGTTTTACAATAGATAGTAATCAGTAGCACGGGTGTTAGTTATTAGTCAAACCGTGTTGTACCCAAATGCTTGAAGGGTATAAGAACCCTGTGTAAAATGACATTTGGGGTACCCCAATTTGGCTAGGACATTTCATGCACATGAATAAATATTTACCCTTGTAATTGTATACTTTGCATCCTAGACTATCTCCTTGATCGTCACAGGCCAGTTGTGAATTTTCGTAACACCTTCTCTTCTCCAAGCTGAACAAGCTCAGTTCCCTAAGTTCTTCCTCGTAGTGGCGACCCAGATGGGACAGCACTGACAGCCTTGCCCAGATCGTCTTGCTGTACCCCATGTGGTGCAGTGGCCCAACTGGACTCCAGCGGGCCACCAACCTGTTCAGCTCCTCTCTCCTACAGTTGGGCCGTAAGTGACAAAACGGTGCAACGCCTCTATGAGATAGCAATAAGGGACACAAGGGAGGATCGGTGAGTAGGAATTTTATTCTGGATTCTGGTTGCTCTGCATTAAAGGACCGCAGCAGGAGCTTAATTTTCTTCTACACGTAGAAGCAGAGGACGAGCAGCAGGGGGCTCTCTTCCCACAAAGCTGAGCATATTAATCACAGAATCACAGAATCATTCAGGTTGGAAAAGACCCTTGGGATCATCGAGTCCAACCATCAGCCCTACTCTACAAGAACTCTACAAAGTTCTCCCCTACACCATATCCCCCAACATCTCATCTAAACGAAGCTGTAGTTAAAAAAGTTTTTCCTAGGAAATAATTTCAGTATGGGTTCGGCTTCCTCCGCTGAGATACTCCCTTGTACCCCTTTAGAATGCATCCTTGGACATTGGAAGAAGTTTGGAGGGGATCCCCTGACAAAAGAAAAATTACTAAAATACTGTGGACAATGGTGGCTGATGTATGAGCATGATGATTGTTATAGATTATCTTGCCAAAATGATGCAAGTCAGGACAAATTTCAATTATTTATTTTAGCAAGCGGCAACAAGCAAAACAGCGCTGGGTGGCCGGGGAGTCCTTGCTCCAATAGAAGGTTGGCGGGATTCTATAGATTTGCGTAGTTTTTCTTAGTCTCTTCTGTATCAGGGTGTTTGGCACTCCTGTCTGGCCCTTCCCTCTCAGGGGCCCTTTTCTCCTCAGAGTAGGGTAGTAAAGTTTTTCCCACTTTGGTACGCCTCTGCCTCCTCTGCCTACTCTGTTGCTTAGAGCAGCAGGGTGTTCCTTCTTCTCGGCAGCAGCCGTATTCTTCAGGGGTACGTTTGCCTCTACTCTGGGACACATAGGCCTCCCAGGTTTTGCCTTTGACCTCGGGTCCGCAACAGGAGACCCAGGGGATCTGCTTTCTACAGATCACCCCTAGGATCTGAGGGTGATATTCAGCAGGCCAATTACAGTGAGTGTACTCTCTTTCGGGATTTATCCCTTTGGTAAATATTTCCCACCAAGTTTTAGAATCTTCAATTATTTCCCGTTTTTACTCCAATTTTTTTTAGGGCCTGATTAGTTAATCTCCGTTCTCGTTGATAACACTGATTACAACTAGACCGGAGATTTATTCCATGTGCATTATGAATCCACCAGCCTTCTTTACATACATTACACTTTATGCATATAAAGGGAAAACAAATATAAGTTTCAATTGGACAAAATATCAGGGTCTCACTCATCAAGTCCTTCGTAGGTTCTCATCCCACAATGTGTAGGGTGCTCTTTCAGGTTTTCCGAAGGGTGACTTGTAGATCCCCAGGAGGGCTCGTCACTTTCCAGGCCGAATCCTGTATAGGTCCCTTTACTCGGCTTGCGTGTGTCCACCCCTTCTCAGCAGTCCGAACAGCAGTTTCTGTAGTGATAAGAGCAACATAGGGTCCTTCCCAACGGGGGGTCAAAGAAGATTCTTTCCATGATTTGATTAGTACTTTATCTCCTGGTTGGATTTGATGCATGGCCACATCCAATGGAGGCCTTTGTACTACCATCCCCCGGGCCTGCAGTTGTTTTCTCCTTGCCATTAGCTGTATCAGGTAGGATTTTATCTTTAATTCTTCAAGTTGGGGGTGATCTGGTGGCATTTCTAAATCATAGGGCATCCCATATAGCATTTCAAAGGGAGAAATGCCTACATCGGTTCGGGGCTGAGTTCTGATATTTAACAAGGCTAAAGGGAGACACTTTACCCATGACATTTTGGTTTCTAACATCAATTTGGTAAGTTGTTCTTTTATTTCTCCATTCATATGTTCAACTTTCCCTGAGCTCTGCGGGTGCCACGGAGTGTGGTATTGCCACTGTGTGCCCAGGGCAGCCAAAGTCTCTTTGGCTACTCTGGATACAAAGTGTGGACCCCTATCTGAGTCTATTGCTTCTATTGCTCCATACCGAGGTATAATTTCTTCAAGTAATATCCTTGTTACTGTGTGAGCTGTAGCTCGAGCTGTGGGAAAAGCTTCTACGAATTGAGTTAAATGATCTATAATTACTAATAAATATTTATACCTTCCCACCTTTGGTAATTCGGTGAAGTCTATTTGTATTCTTGCAAAAGGTCTATGAGCCAATTCTCGCCCCCCATATACTTGTTTTCTTATTTGATGTTTATTTACTTTTTGACAAACGAGACATTCTCCTATCACTCGTTTGGCTATATCATATATCTCAATGCACATGTATTTAGTTGCAAATTGATCCACCAATGCCTGAGTTCCCCAATGAGTGTTCTCGTGGAATTGCTGCATTATCTTGGTAGCTATGGGTTTGGGGAGAACTTCTCGGCCATCCGGGAGTTCCCATTTTCCATTAGCTTTCTGTTTAATCCCCATTTGATTTAATTTTGCTTGTTCTTGAACAGTAAAGCTTAAAATTTCATAGGATTTTCCATGGAAAAAGCACCAATTAAAACCTGGTCTTTCACATACACATTCTATGCCGTCTACCCCGAAATCGTCCCAGCAAGCATAACAGGGGAGGTAATCATCTTCACATTTAACACACCGCTGTCTGGCCTCTATCGGATCATCCAAGTGCAGTGCTAATAGCGCTGCTCTCTTTGCCTCTTGATCAGCGAGGTTATTCCCTCGTACTAAAGGATTTAGCCCCCTCTGGTGTCCCTTTAAGTGTACTACCGCAATTTCGCTGGGCCCTCGTATAGCTTGCAAAATTTGTAATATTAACTCCTGATGTACTAGGTCCTTCCCCCGAGAATTGATTAGGCCTCTCTCTTCCCATATTTTCCCAAAGGTATGTACTACTCCGAAGGCATATCTAGAATCGGTGTATATAGTTCCCACTTTTCCTTTTAATAATTGTAAGGCCTTTAATACTGCATATAATTCGCATGCCTGTGCTGACCAGCTGGGATTCAAGGGTCCTGATTCTATCACCTTAAAAGTTTTTCCATCAATTATGGCATACCCTGATTTTCTTTTTCCTTCTACCACCCGAGAGGATCCATCTACAAATAATTTTTCTCCTTTCCCTAATTCCTCTTCTTCCAAATCTGGTCTTAGTCTGCTCCTCGATGTTACGGAGGCAATCATGAAAAAGATTTTGACTAGGTTCTCCATACAAAAATTGGGCTGGATTTTGTAACGATGTTGTTTCAAGGGTCAGGTGGGGAGATGCAATAAGGATTGCCTCATATTTTACCAGTCTAGTATCAGTTATCCATTTTTCTGCTTTTTGTTGTAACACACCTCTGATATTATGGGGTGATAGTACCTTTAACTCACTACCAAAGGTTATTTTATGCGCTTCCTCAATTAACAAAGCAGCTGCCACCACGACTTGTAGGCACGTAGGCCATCCCCGACTTACGGGGTCCAGTAATTTTGAAATATATGCTATTGGTTTCTTTTTTCCTGCCCATTCCTGGGCTAATACTCCAAATGCAGTTCCTTCCTCTATGTTGACAAATAAGAAAAATGGTCTTTTTAGGTCGGGCAAGCTCAGAACAGGAGCATTTACTAATTCAGTTTTTAGTTCTTTTAACCGTTGATCATCCTCCTGAGTCCATTTTAATAATTCATTTTTAGTTATTTTGGTGTATAAAAACTTTACCTTTCCACTGTACCCTTCGATCCACTGCCTACAATATCCAAATAACCCTAATAGCTGCCGGACTTGTTTCTTGGTTTTTGGACTTGGGAGGGAAAGTATCCCTTTAACTCTTTCCAGATCCAATTTTTTAGTTCCTTGACTTAATCGATGTCCTAGGTATTTAACTTCCTCTTCGACAAATTGCAATTTGGATTTTGACACCTTTAGTCCCTTCAAGCTCAGGAAATTTAACAATTTGATACTTTCTTCCCGTACCATTTCCTCATCTTCCCCTGCTATTAAAAGATCATCTACATACTGAACTAGGGTAAGGGTATCTCCTATCTGGTAATCCTGTAAAATTTGTTCTAAAGCTTGCCCAAACAGGTTTGGGGATTCGGTGAAACCTTGGGGTAGGACTGTCCACCGGAGTTGAGTTTTCCTGTGGGTATCTGGGTCCTCCCACTCAAAAGCAAAATAGTTTCTGCATTCCTCTTTTAGGGGGCATGCCCAGAAAGTGTCCTTCAAATCTATTACACTGTACCACCGGTCGTTCGGGCCTAATTGACTTAAGAGAGTGTGTGGGTTAGCTACTACGGGGAATCTAGTTACAGTCCTTTTGTTAATTTCCCTTAGGTCATGAACTAATCTGTACCCCCCATCCGCCTTCTTGACAGGTAAAATGGGAGTATTAAAAGGGGACATGCAGGGCTCCAATAATCCCTGCTTTATTAATCTTTGGATTTCTGGTTTCAATCCTTGCCTTCCCTCCTGAGGTATGGGATATTGCTTAATTCTCACCGGTACCTCAGGATCCCGGATAGTTACCATAAAAGGTTCAATATTCAATCTTCCCACCGTATCTGGAGTGTACCATACTTCAGGGTTGATTCTAGTCTCATCTTCAACCCGTAGGGGGCACAGTTTGATTTCAAGTTTGTGTTCTGTTACTTCCAAACTAATTCCTAATTCAATCATTAGATCTCTCCCCAGTAGGTTATAATCTGCCTCAGGCACTAACAACAAGGATCCCATCCCCAATTTAGAATCTGTTTCAAGGAGTACATCTTTAATTACCGGTACTCCGAATGGTTCTCCTTTTGTCCCAACTACTTGTACTTTTTCTGATGAAATCTCACATCCTTGGGGCAATGATTGAATGGTAGATCTCTCCGCTCCTGAATCTACTAAAAATTCTACCTCCTGTTGCTGGGGACCTACCTTTAATTTTATCAAGGGCTCAGTTCGTTCTCGGGTCCCCAGCAAATAGAGCCCCTGACACCCCTAATCTTCTTTAAACATTCTCTCATCCATCATTCTCCTCCTGCAGCTCTTCTTTGTGTGACCCTTTCCTCCGCAATAAAAGCAGACAATACTCCCTTTCTCTCTCCCCCTCTCCGGTTCCTTTGATCTATAGCCTGTTCTTTGACCTTCCTGTTTTCTCCCAGCACCGTTCACTCTCTGTCCTTCCCTTATCGCAGCTACCATCATTCTGGTATGTCTTTCTTGAGTCTCGTCCTCCCTTCGGACATAGACTTTCTGTGCTTCCCTCAGTAATTCATCCAATCCCCGATCCTGCCAATCTTCTATTTTTTCTAGCTTCTTCCTAATATCTGTCCATGCTTTTGCCACAAATTGTGTCTTTAACAATGCTTGTCCCACTGGGGTATTAGGGTCCAGTCCTGAGTAAAGCTGAAGATTTTTTCTCAGTCTCGCTAACCACTCGGTAGGGGTTTCATCCTTTTTCTGATGTTCACTAAAAGCTTTGTTTATATTTTGTCCTCTAGGAACTGATTCTCTTATACCCTGGATTACAATCGTCCTCAGGTCTTGCATATGGCCTCTATCAATTTCATTTTGATTATTCCAGTTAGGTCGATTTAGAGGCCATTTTATGTCAGCTGCCGGACCCTGCTGATGCTGTTGGTCCCAAATTCTCATTCCTGCTCTCCTGATCATGTCCCTTTCTTCAACAGTGAATAGTATAGCCATTATGGCTTGCATTTCATCCCAAGTATAGGTGTTTGGTCCTAAAAACTGATCCACCCGCTCCGCCACACCCAGGGGATCCTCCAATAGACTCCCCATCTCCTTTTTAAATTCTCTGACGTCCCCTGAATTAAGAGGGACAGTCACATATCCCATGCCAGGCTGGGGTCCCCCCATCGCAACCTCCCTTAGGGGGTACAAGCTGCTGTCACCCCACCCCATTCTAGTTTGACTACGGGTTATTCGTCTTGGCTCTTCCGGGGATTCAGGTGGGGAGTCTGAATTCCCTGGGTCCTCCGGCGCAGTTGGAGGAGGTGAAGGCGCTGGAGGTGGGGGTGGAGGTATGTAAGGAGGAGGAGAGGTAGGAGGTTCGTCCTCATCACGTATCTTCTTTTTCTTAACTTTTTCTTTTAGAGGATATAGATTTATTCGGGTATCTGATACTATCCATACCTGTGCATATTCACTCTCCTCCAAATTAAAGGGTTCCTTTGAGTTGACATAAATATTTAGGGCTTGGCAGACCCATTCTTCAAAGGACCCAAAAATAGGCCAATAGAGATGGTCGCCCCTGATTTGTTTCCCTCCCCAAACTTCCATACAATAATAAATCATTTTTGCTTTGTCCTTACCCTGCCTAGAGGGGTAATCTTCCCAATGGTTTAACATGAAGCCTAAAGGGCTATCTGGTGGTATTTGGGGGTACCTCACCTTGGGTCCCAAACCACCCATGGGATCAGAAGGCTTGCTCTTCTTCTGTCCCATCTTCCGGAGCGCCTTCACACACTCACACAATTCGTTTTCCCCCTTTTCGTGACCCAGTCCCTCGCGGGATATGGGAACTGCACTACCGAGGGGTCCGCGCTCGCTTCGCCCTGCTGGGCGTCTCACACACCACGCTCCGGGAAACCCAACCCCAACCGAACGGATAACCGGCCTATACTCACGCAACCTTGCGTCTTCGTCCGGGGCTTCGTGCACAAAGATTACGGGGCTACCGGTATTCTTTTGCTTGTTGCCGAGTTTTGGAGTTCGTCGGTAGAGGGCGTGATGTGATAGCACTCGGCCGGGGCCGCTGAACTCAGCGGGGCGCACCTCCCCGTATGGGGCTTCCCACCAGATTGCCTCTATCCGAGTCACGGCACCAATTTTGTTATAGACTATCTTGCCAAAATGATGCAAGTCAGGACAAATTTCAATTATTTATTTTAGCAAGCGGCAACAAGCAAAACAGCGCTGGGCGGCCGGGGAGTCCTTGCTCCACCAACGGCACGCGCTCACTTCCCGAGGGTCCGTCTTTTTTATATTCTCTGCCTTCCGTTATCTGGGTCTCTCTAAGAGGCGTACTCTGCGTCTGCGCACTTTGCAGCTAGGGGGTCGCTCCGTCCGGGTCTTCCTCGCGTCACCAACTCCTCGTATTTCCTGCTTGCCTGAGAGTGGCTCACACAGCTTTTGTTTATATTTTACAGAGTACAGACACTTCCCCTTTGTCCTTCTCCCCTTCGTCCTTTTTCCCTTCTCCCTCCTTTCAGTCTCTTGCACAGTTGGAGTCCGTCCTTGCTTCAGCATTTCAACTTAGATAAGCACTTGTAGTCAGTTAGTCGTTACACAGTGTAATAGTTAAGATTAAGCTTAGGTCTACATAGTTTATGGAATAACATGTCACGAGCTCCCAGTATCTTTAATGGAATTTGATGAACAAACAGTTTACTGTCTATCACAATGATGATGAAAGGTGGCTGGAATATGGGTCCTTGAATTATAATACTATTTTGCAATTAATGTTGTTCTGTAGAAGAATGGATAAGTGGGATGAAGTACCGTATGTTGATTTGTTTTTCACATTGAGGAATAATCATGAAATAAGGAAAAAATGTAAATTGTTAAATAATGATCCTAACAGTATATATGTGTTGGCTGAAAGTGGTCAAGGAAAGAAAAAGCAGCCGTGTTGTTTGGCATGTGAAATAGGAAAAAGGTGTGTTAAAGGATTTAAAGGACCAGAGGAGCCAGAGGATGTGCAATTGTTGGTGTCAGGAGCAGGAATGAGGAAAGAGAAACAAGAGAAACCAGAGGAACAAGAAAAACAAGAAAAACCAGAGAAACCAGTGAGTGAGAGCAGTAATGATGAAGAGGGATCTCCCCAGAAAGAAGATAAGGAGACTTTTAGTCCAGTCTCGGGAAGAACTAGAGGACAGCATCCAATTATACAAGCACCCCTCCGACAGGCTATCAGGGTAGAAGGGATACCTTGTTTGTATATGTACCTTTTGCTACCTTGGATTTGTTTAATTGGAAACATGTAGTAGGACCATACCATGAAAATCAGAAAAAATGTATCACTTACTAGAAACTATAGTATTAACTCATAATCCTACTTGGGGAGACCCTCAGGCAATAATCAATACTTTCTTCACAATGGAGGAGAAGCGTTTGGTGTTAGAAAAGTCTAGGGAGGAAAATGAACACTGTAATGCTGATGATGACCCTGCCAGACACATGCCTAAGACCGATCCAGAGTGGGATCCAAATAGAGGTACAGAGAGAAATATGCTTAAATGATATCAGCAATTAATTTTGTATGGGGTTCAACATGGAATTTTGAAACTGAAAAATGTGTCAAAGTTATATGAAGCAAGGCAGGGAAGGGAAGAAAATGCATCAGCATTTCATGAAAGGTTATATAAAATTGCTAGACAGTGGACAGATGTAAATCTGGAAGATGAGGTGAATAGGAGACTGTTTAATATGTGGTTCATTGGACAATCTGCTCCAGATATTAGGCGAAAACTACAGAAGGTAGATGGCGCTGGAGGAATGTCGATTTCACAACTGATTGAAGCAGCTTATAAGGTCTATAATACTTGAGAAGTTGAGAAAAGGGAAAGGCAAAAGGAGAAGCAGAAGGATAGAAAATTACAGGCTACCTTGTTGGCAGCAGCAATTACTGAGAGTTCAATGAGAGGGAGAGGTAGAGGGTTCAGAAGGGGTGCCAGTAACAGGAGGGGAGGAAGCCACGTGAATAATATCATCATCTGTGGACCATTAGGGCAAAATCAGTGTGCTTACTGTAAAGACGAAGGGCACTGCAAAATGAGTGTCCAAAAGGAAAAGATCACAAAAGAGGACAATGGCCAAAGAGGGGCCAGCATCTGAGGCAGATCTGATTATGCTAGGAGCCTCAGATTCAGATTGACAGAGACCAGGGTAAAATATTAAAATTTCCTCAGCTTATCCCCTGGTTCTAGTCAAGCTGGGGGATGAAACTACTGATTTTCTAGTAGATAGTGGGTGTCGCGGATGAAAGTTTTGACACGGTAATGATTTAGTAAGAAATCTAGGTTTATTAATAACTAACAGCAATTTATTATTATAAAATAATTCAGAAATACTGAAAGAAAGAAAAGCGACTTATTCACAGATTCTAAAATGACAAGATTCACAGCTGGGGTTAAAGAGGACTTATTGTTGCCCTATATTTTTAATTATGTAAGGACCAGTAGTATAAATGTGAGGAGACAATTTAATAGGAGGTCGGGTCTGTAAGGATGGCTGTTGGATTTCAATTTTGAACTGGAGAGCCAACCTGGAATGAGACTTGGGGTCTGCCGAAATGCATGTTATGAGTGCTGAGTGGAACATAGTAAAATTGTACCAACATTCGTGCCCAAAATGACAGGTACGTGTGTGTGTGTTATCAGGGCCATGCCCATACCTTCTTCCAGTGTAATCTACAATAATATGTGAAGCTGTTGTACACTGAGTGTGATTTTCAATTTGGCATCCTATTGAGATAGTGTCTCCACTTGTCCCCTTTAGGTACGGAATTTGCCAATCTTTATCTTCAGTTTTTATAACCCATTTTTGGATGGCAAAATTATTGCGTAAGGCTACTACAGACAAATTTAGGGATTCAGCAAGATGAGTATGGGGTGTATATCCATTATAGCTTATATGAGCGTGGGTCCATGGCCATCCTGTTGCACACAGGTTCCACATACTACGTGTGCTAATTGTAAAATCAAATAGTAGTTCTGTGTTTCTATGGCCCCATATACAAAATGCAATTACAGGTTTAGAAAAGGTAAAATTGTGCCAACAGTCTAAATTTGGTTCTGTTATTTTGTAGCAGTCATTGTTGTGGTTTTCTGGTTTAGTAAAATCAGTGTAAATTATTTTGATTTCTGTTGGCCTACAGTAAGTAGGTCCATCGATCACTCGGCACCCAATTTGTATTCTCTCTCCTGTTGTGGCTTGAAATTGAGCCATTTGCTGAGAGTTATCCCATCCCCATTCATTCTTTGCATATATTTCATTTTCATGTAAAACTAAAATAGCAAGACTTAGATCTGCCTTTTCTTGTAATGTTTTGATGCTTCCAGTGTATCTTAGTAATGCAAGATCTCAAGGATTTGATGTGTGAGCCATTGTAAGTGTACTTACTCTCATGAGCAGAAAAAGAAAGAGAGAAGAAGAGGCGTATAGCCACCATCGTTGTAGCAATAGATGTATAATGGTGAGGGAGAGAAAGGGTAGGCACAATGCCGCGAAGAGTCTCATATTGAAGATGAGGGTTGATTCCACAGTGCTACTGGTGGACTTGCTGGGTATGGTGTCTGCTTCCACGGTGTCGTTGGTGGAGTTGGTTATTTCTGAAAAGGAAAGAGAACTGTCTCGGTGGGGGGAGGCCGAACAGGTTACCCCTTAGGATGCTGGATAAATCCATCTAGTACTGATTTTATGTTTTATTCCATCATTATCAATAGCATCCCAGGCTAAAAATCCTCGTGGCTTGACCAGGGTTACTGGTATTGTTCCTACAGATGGTATTTTTGCCATCACAGGCTGTCCTGCTTTCATTGAGGACCAGGTGTGCTCATTGTTGAGGGTTTTTCCTGAAGAAGGTGTTAAGAAGGCTCGAGTAATTGGACTTCCATAGGGACCATATCGATTATTTAACTGCTGTAAAATTTCAGAAAGACGTCTGTCCCATTGTCCTTCATGTGGTTTAAGATATTTTTTCAGCAGTCCATTGGCTCGTTCAACTATACCATTAGATTGTGGGTAATAAGGTGTGTGAAATACCCACTTTATTTCTTTTTGCTTTGCCTATTCTTGTACTTCTTTACTAGTAAAGTGTGAGCCATTGTCACTCTGGATAGAATCAGGGACAGGTAAAATTGAGAACCATGAGGAAAGGCCTCAGATAGTATTCTGTGCATTAGCCTTTTGGCACTTGGTAGCTGTAAGGAGTCCAGATATTATCTCTACACCTGTTAAAATATATTTGTACCCAGCAGAGGATTTTAAAGGACCAATGTAATCAATTTGCCAAGTAGACCACAAAGTTTTCCCCTCTTTAATGTGTAAAGGTGGTGCTTTGGCAGGATGGTCCATCTGCAACTTTAATTTACACTGGGGGCACTCAGTGAGGATGGTTTCACATGTTTTTCTACAGAGGGGCCATCCCCGGCTTCGAGCTGAAAAGTAAAGTGCTTCTCAACCTGTGTGGCCTAATTTTTGATGTAACCATTCTCCTAGTCGATACCATGTGGGGTTTGAGGAATCTTCAATGTCTATTTTCCTAATTTTTGTCAATTCATCCACCCTTTGTTTCCAATTTGTAGCTGGTTTATTGTCATTAGCATGAGCTTTTATCCATCCTATTTGGAATGGTGTTTTTCTGGCCATGGTTAATAGTAATTGCCAGTCTTCAGTTCTCCAGATTGGTGATTTATTTATCTCCCAGTTTAGGGCTTCCCATTGACAAAGCGACTGTGTGGCACCTGCCCAGACAGCATAAGAGTCTACATAAATGGCTTTTGCTTCATTTTGTGCTGCCAAAACAACTGCTCTTAACTCTCCTACTTGAGCACTGCCTTCACCCTCTTCAATAACTTGTTTGCCTGTTTTGATTTCTAATGCAACAGCTTTATATTGCCATTTACCATCCACTCTTTTTGCCGAGGCATCAGAAAACCAGACGCCCTCGGTTGGTGAATCTTCAGTGAAGGGGGGTGCATCTAAAATTGGTGAAGGTTTGAATGGTTGTTGTAATGCCAGGGGGTCAGTATTAATAGGCATTTGTAATTTAGAAACTTTTGTGTGTCCTTCAGTTAATTGCAGTTTGTCTGCTGACTTGCGGAAAATAAACTCTACAACTTTGGGGTTGTAAAGCAGGTATGTTTATTCAGCGCTGGGCGCATGGGGGATCGCTCCACCACAAGCATGCGCGCCTTCCCGTGGCCTTTGCCTTGCCTATATGGTACAAAGTGTTGTTTATTCATTAAGCGCCTATACATATTCATAAGCTATCTCCGCCTCCCCTCGCTTCTTATGTTAATCAGGTCCCCCTCCTCTTGTAACTGCACATTGAGTTTCTCAAGTCCTGGGCAGTAGTCGTGTAGATAAAGTATCTCCTCTTCCTCTCGTTCTGCGCAGGCTTAGTTGTTCTTTGCTTCTTATCCACACTCCTAGGTCAGTCTGTACCGGAGATTTATCACTGACACATACCCCCTCAAGGACGAGAGGAAGTCCCATCTTTGGCCTAGAAGATTGTATCCTAGCAACATTATCAGCACCTGGTGTTTTCAACGTGGGGCCCCCTTTCTCTTGCGCAGCTTCTTCCCCCTCACATTCTTCTGACTAAGACAGTTTACATTTTCCCCCTATCACTGCCACACCCACTAGATAGGCATACCGTTTCCTAATTGTAGGTTTTTGTGCAATTCCCTCTGGGGGAGCAGTCCCTTTTAGGATTGTGTCTAATAAATTAAAGGGACCTCTGGTCTGAACAGCTTGTTCTTGACGTATTTTCTCAACTTGTTTAATTGCACGGACTAGAGACAAAAGACCCTTTTCCCCCTCTGAATATCTTTGTTCTGTCTCTTTAAGTGCAGTTGAGCTAAACAGTAAAGGTCTCTTTGGCCCATCAGGGCCGATTTGAAATAAGTTACAATAAGTACCATGTTCTGCAAAACCCCATTCTGCTATAATAGGGTCACGAGGATGAACAGGTCCCAGGGATTGATATGTTTTTAATTCCAGTATTAGAGTTTTAATTGCTTCTTCATGTTCTGAATCCCATCTCCACGATTTTCCTTTTCGTAAAAGTGAATACAGTGGGCGGGCAATGATGGAGAATCCAGGTACATGTTTTCTCCAATATCCTAAAGTGCCCATTAGCTGTTGGAATTCTTTTCTAGATTGGGGTACTTCTGATTGTTCTATTTTATTTAGAGTATCTGGTGGGATTGCTGCACTTCCAGCAATCCACCAAGTGCCCAGGAATTTCACTTCTTTACTTGGTCCCTGACATTTTTCAGGTGGAATTTCAATTTTTGCCTCATGCAATGTTTGCCAAACTGTTGCTGCCACTTCTCCCACCTTGTTAGGAGAGGGTCCTCCAATTAGAATATCGTCTGTATACTGATATAGTTTTACTTCTGCAGGGAGCGAAACTGTCTGTAAAAGTTCAGCAAGTGCAGCATGAGCAATTGTGGGTGTTTATATCCCTGTGGGAGTCTGTTAAAGGTATATTGGATACCCTCCCATGTAAACACAAATTTTTCTTTATCTTTTTCCCTTAAAGGGACCATGAAAAACATGTCTTTTATATCTAGCACTGCCATCCAAGGATGTGCGGCTTGCAGTGTAGTGGTTAAAGCTGCAATGTTGGGGACTGCCGCTGTCAATGGGGCTGTATTGGGATTTAAACGCCGATAATTGACTGTTAAACGCCACCTCCCGTCTGGTTTACGGACTGGCCAGACAGGAGAATTGTATGGGGAGTGAGCTTGGGAAATAATCTGTCGTTTTTCTAAGTCTGCAATTACTTCAGAAATTCCAGTTCGTGCTGTAGCAGAAATTGGATACTGTGGGACATTAGTAATTTTTGATTCGGGAAGTGCTGGAGCTGCACGGAGTACACGCACTGTGGCAGTTTGTTGATTTTTATTAGGGCTGGGGTTGGCAATTGAACCAAAAGACCACAGACCACCGTCTGGCAAACGCCAGGTCCGGCCATTCAATGCGTCAAAACCCAGGATATTTTCATAATGCTCCTTGATCGCAAAGCAAAGAGATGTTACACGTTTTTCGCCAGGGAGCCGTAAATTAACTTTTGCTGTCTGGCACACAGTGCTAATTCCTGTAACTCCGGTAATTTTAACCTTTCTCCGGCCAGGTCGTATGCCTAGCTTATCGGCATCTCGCTGTGTAATTATTGAAATTTGTGCACCAGTATCAATTAAAAATTTTATTAATTGTTGTTGAGGACTGTAGGAGTCTGGGCCGCGCTGGAGGGAAGTTAGTGCAGGCAGAAGAATGCAAGGATGAAGACAAGTCGGCCGGCGTTACTGGAGGTAAGCCGGGCTGCCCGAGAGAGGCAGGAGCGGATCCGTGCTAAGCCGGGAAAGTAGGGGCTTAGATACCGACAGCATGGGGCTCACTGCATCAGCGACAGAAAAGGCTGCAGTTCGAAGTTTGATGCAGCTCGCAGAGGAGACAGAGGTGGATCTCAAGGAAGGGGATTTAGCCACACTGCTTCTCTGGTGTAGACGTAGGACATTAATCACTAATACTGATCAGTTGTGTGATGAAGAAGTCTGGAAAATGGAGACTGTTACAAGATCTGCGAGCAGTTAATGCAGTTCTGCAGGACATGGGAGCACTTCAGCCAGGATTACCCAATCCATCCATGCTCCCTCAGGGCTGGGACATTGTGGTTATTGATTTGAAAGATTGTTTTTTTACAATACTTTTGCATCCGGAGGATTATGAAAAATTTGCCTTCTCTGTCCCTTCTACAAATAGAGCAAAACCTTCTGAGAGATATCATTGGGTAGTGTTACCACAGGGCATGAAAAATTCTCCCACAATATGTCAATGGTATGTGGATTTAGCTCTACGACCCTTTCGGGAACATCATATCGACTGTATTTTGTATCACTATATGGATGATTTGTTGCTTTGCCAAAAACTCCCTTGTCTCATACCCTGTTTTGCTCAGACTTGTGTGCTTTTGCTGACCACAGATGTTTCTCACTTATCTACTATCTTGTGTGTTTTTGCCAGCCTTATTTTGCTGGCCTTGTCTTCGTCCTTGCATTCTTCTGCCTGCACTAACTTCCCTCCAGCGTGGCCCAGACTCGTACAGAGGACCAACTGGAATTAAAATGTAAGGGCCGTTCTCATTTATCCACTGATAAGCTTTTACTTGCCGGATCGGCAGGCCCAATTGCTGTCCGAACCTTATCAGTTTTTTGATCCTGTGCTTTGCAACTGATCCTCTTGAGGGAGGAAAGGGTTATCTTTTTTTCCTCTGGGAGCTGGCAACGGGGGAGTTGGAGCATTTGAAGCGATACCTTTTTGAAATGCCTGAATTAGACTCAGAATGACACCGGTAGGCTGTCTCTGAATTGCGGCTCTAGGAATTCCTAGTGACAATACTTGCTTCCATAGTTCATTTCTCCACTCCCGACCCCTAGATTGTCGGTCAGAGTGTTACCGAAAATCCGGACTAAAGAACTTATCAACACCAATTTGATGCAGATAAGCAGACACTTCTTTATTGACGGCCGGGCGCGCAGGGGAGTGTTCTCACCAACAGCGCGCGCCAAGCACTAAAATCACACACCTTATATAGAATTCACTCATATACAGTTTCCAAAGACACAGTTTCATACACAAACATAATTTTCCAAGGACACAGTTTCATACACAAACATAATTCCCAAGGACACAGTTTCCTTGGCAGGTACTTGTAAACTGTTACGGTTGTTTCCCCCAGTTCCCATTAATCCTAAACTTTGACAACTACTTGTATTGTCCTGGTCCTGTATATATATTATAAATCAACTTACAAATCAGTTTGGGTTTGGTTACCTAGGTTCCAAATGTTTCTACTAGATGATTATGACCAATCTCTTCGGCCTTGGTATGGGGCTGTATAGGGGATTTTTAAAGTAGCAGCCGGTTGCTGGTATAGACTACAACAAATAAAATTTTTACTAAATATTTCTTATAATTCTATATTTCTGTTAAATCAAACACAATTACTCCTACTCATTACTAAAGATAACAAGAGGGTTTTTGTTCCTGAGAATTATTTTGATGCAATTGTTTAATTTGCCTAACAGTGTGACCTATATTTTTTGTTTCATTGGGAATTTCATTCCATCCCATTTCTCGGGCATGATTTATAGTTTCATGCACTAATGTTGCCCAAGTGGGTAATACTCTTGGTTCTAATTCTTCTTCCCCACTATTTCCAATAGTTTGTGTTATATTTACCAATTCGTTATAATTTAAGTCTCTCTGGATCTCATCCCGTTTTGCAATGAGAAAAGGTTTGAGCATGGCAAGGGCTCCTTTTATCAGTACTTTAAGTATAGCAGGAGCTACAGTTGCTGAAAGAGGAACATCAGTAGGATTACGCTGATGCATGGCTTGAATACAGGCAGCCTTTGTAAAAGCTGTGGAGAGGTCATTTAGAGATTTGATAGGTATCAACAGAGGTTCTCCTCTAAGACATCAATGCCACCAGCCCAATATGCCACTCTGCTTGTTATTGAGTGGGGGTCATTCGGGGGGTTGGGACCAGCATCCAAAAAGACACCAGGACCCCAATAACCACTAGCTTCATCGCCATCTAGTAAAATTCTATCATCTCCTCTGTTTAGAGACACTCTCCATAGGTATTCAGTTTCAGTTTCTCCAGGCTTACGGCCATAACGATCTTGTAAATTGGCTATTTGAATTGGATCAAAGGGGGTTGTTTTGCTGATGTGACTTCTCACACAACCCCGAGGTCCTGTTGTTTCTTCTGTTTTAATAATTGGTCTGATTGCAAGTGGGGGAGACTCAGGCAGCTGAAAATGATTATTTTCGTCTGAATCATCATTATGTGTATCGCTCCAAATGTTACCATCCCAGTCTTCAGGGGACACAATTAATTTTCTGATTTGTACGATATCAGGGGGGTTCGGAGACTGCATTAGCATCATTTCAATGCGTTCCCCCAGTTTTTGTTGTTTTAGTTGGGATTCCTTAAGTTGCTGTTGCAGCTGCTCTATTTTAATTGATAACAGCAGATTGGTGGATTTGTGCCCTGTAATCTCATCTTGTAAACTTTGTATTTTACGATTAACTTTCCCTCGTTCATGACAGGCAGCTTCCAGGCACACTCCCAGCATTTTATAAATCATACCTTTATTTTTTCCAAATTTAGTTGCACCTCTAGCATTAGTTAACTGTTTTTCTACCTCTTCCCAGTTGTGCCAATTATTATAAGCCCAATCCTCTGGGAAGGTGGGATTTGGTTGGATACCGTGTTTTTGTAAGTATTCGGTGATTTTGCTTGTCATCCTGCCGACTACGCCAATTTGTCGCGGATGAAAGTTTTGACACGGTAATGATTTAGTAAGAAATCTAGGTTTATTAATAACTAACAGCAATTTATTATTACAAAATAATTCAGAAATACTGAAAGAAAGAAAAGCGACTTATTCACAGATTCTAAAATGACAAGATTCACACTAACTTACTTAACGGTACCTTTATATATACATGCGCGTACACAAAATGGATAAACATACAGAAACAAAGGTGTTTGGATTCAGTAGAATGAACACAGAATGGACATACACACACAGAAAGAAGGGTACGTACCCCCCCCAATAAACAGAGAAAGGATGGATGAAAGAGAAGCTAGCTCAAAGAAGATTTCCCTCTCGAGTTTAGAGCAAATACTCACAATGCCTTGGCATTCCTCAACAGGCGATAATTGAGACTCGAGCAAGTGGACTTCGCCCTGGCCTTCCGTCTGGAGCAGACGACACCTTAAGGGTTTGGTACCTGAGAGGCGTCCCAGCTCAGGGGAGGTGCTGGTCACAGGCCTGCTGCGATCCAGGAGAGCTCAAAGGGTCTCCCTAGTGGTCGCAGTTTATAGGGTCCAAGATAATTGACTTTTGTCAGATACCATCTGGTGCCTTCCAGCAGTTGCACAAAAACTTCATGAATGTGCAACTCTGTTATTGTTCCCATTTGTCCACATCCCAGGCACAGGTGGGCCAGGCCTTTAGGAGATGATGGGCCGTTATAGCTGTTTCCTAGCAATTGGCAGGGGGCAGGAGCCAGGCTCGTTAACGTTATCAGTCCTTATCTCCACAGACTGGTGTGTAGCTCGGGGATGTGGGTGGAATTGCACGTAGCACCAGGCAGCCCAACAAAGGCGGGGGGGGGGGGGGGGGTGGCGCGTGTGTGAGGTAAGAATTGCACCACCACAGTGGAGCAACCCATTTGGTAGTAACTAGTTGTAAGGGACCTTTAAATAAAACATATGCCCATCGTTGGGGTCACAGGAAAGTGAGCTCTAAGGCCATTTTTAAAACCTATGGAATGTACAATTGGAAGTACTACATTAACTCCTGAATTTCTATACATGCCAGAGTGCCCCCTCCCGTTGTTGGGACAAGATCTATTATGTAAATTGAAAGCACAAGTAACATTTTCTGATGCATCCATTCAGCTACACATGCCTGAGGAGACAGCATGGAAAGCTCGATTGAGCCTACTAACTGAAAAGAAACAGGAAGACACCAGGATCTCAGAAGAAATTTTGGATGCTGTAATACCTCTGGTGTGGGCCTCCAAGAAACCTGGATGAGCAAAGAATGCTACTCCAATAAAGGTCGAATTGAAATTGGGATCACAACTGGTAAGGAAAAAGCAGTACCCAATGAAATTAGAAGCTAGAGTGGGGTTGGAACCACTAATTAATACCTTTGTGCAGTATGGCTTACTATGAGAATGTCAGACTGAATAGAACACCAATATTTTACCAGTGAGCAAACCTCAAACTCAAGAATATAGACTGGTGGAAGACTTAAGGGAAATCAATAAAATCACCATAGATTTCCATCCTGTAGCGTCTAACCCCTATACTCTACTGTCTACGATATCTGAAAATAGTGCATATTTTACAGTGATAGACTTAAAAGATGATTTCTTTTGCATCCCTCTGGAAGAGGTAGAGCCAGAAGATCTTTGCCTTTGAATGGGAGAGTCCCACTACTGGTAGGAAAGTACAACTGTGCTTCCCCAGGGATTCAATAATAGCCCAACCTTGTTTGGTAATGTACTTGCCAAAGAATTGGAAGAATGGTAAGGTAAGAATCCCTCCCTCACACTGTTGCAATATGTGGATGATATACTTTTGGGAACCAGAACTGAACAGGAATGTAAAATTGCTGCAATTGACTTGTTCAATTTCCTGGGGCTAGCTGGATATTGTGTCTCCCAGAAAAAGGCCCAGATATCTCAGACTACAGTGACTTACCTAGGATTTAAAATATCTCAAGGAAAAAAAGAATTGAGTGCAGAACAAAAAGAAGCTATTTATCAAATAGCTCCCGCCCGATCTAGGAAAGAACTGCGATGGGTTCTTGGGAATGGCTAGATGGTGCAGACTCTGGATAGCAAATTTTAGCCTGATTGCTAAACCATTATATGCAGCTATCAAAGGGCCTGGAGAAATTTTGGAATGGACACCAGAGTGCTGGAAAGAATTTGATTCCATTAAGACTGAACTAATGAGAGCTCCTGGTCTGGGTCTGCTGGAGCTGAATAAACCCTTTATGTTATATGTCCATGAGAGACAACATGTAGCATTGGGGGTCCTGACCCAGACTCTAGGAGACTGAAAAAGGCCGGTAGCTTACTTCCCTAAGCAATTGGATGAAGTAAGTAAAGGATGGCCTGCATGTTTGAGAGCTGTAGCTGCAGTGGTGGTGTTAATTAAAGAAGCCCGGAAACTAACTTTGGGACAGCCTATCACAGTTTTTGTACCACATGCAGCGATAGCCGTGCTTGAACAAAAGGGGCATTATTGGATCTCTCCTAGCAGACTAGCTCAATATCAGGTGGTGCTGATTGAACAAGATGATGTCACATTAAGGATGTCTTCAACTTTGAACCCTGCCACTTTAATGCCAGTAGATGAGAAGGGAGAGCTGGAACATGACTGTCTGCATGTCATGGAGCAAGTATACTCTAGCTGACCTGATTTAAAAGATGTACCATTAACCGATCCTGAAGTTGAACTTTTTACAGATGGAAGCAGCTTCATGATGAAAGGGGAACGGAAGGCTGGATACACAATGGTAACCCCACAAACGATTGAAGCACGAGCATTGCCACCCAATACTTTCGCCCAAAAGGCAGAAATTATAGCCCTAACCCGAGCCTCGGAGCTGTCTAAAGGTAAAAGAATAAACATCTATACAGACTCCAAATATGCATTTGGAGTGGTCCACATGCATGGAGCCATTTGGAAGGAGCGCGGACTATTGTCTTCCCAAGGAGCTCCTATTAAATATGGATCAGAGATTCTAAAGCTGCTACAAGCTGTTTTAGAGCCAAAAAAAGTTGCAATTGTACACTGCAAAGCACATCAGAAAGGACACACAGAAATAATCAAAGGAAATCAAAAGGCAGATGAAACAGCTAAAAGAGTTGTGAAGGAGGAATCATTGATTGGGGCATTGGTACCAACAGGAAAGGTCCAGTGGGAACCCCCGACTTATTCTAAAAAGGAGAACTGGCTTGCAAAACACCTCAAGCGTACCAAATCAGAAGAAGGGTGGGTAACCAAAGATGGGCAAGTATTAATCACCACCCCTATGGTTAGAGAAGTATTGAAGAAAACTCACAGCGAATCTCACATGGGAATAGACGTGTTAGTTGCGAGCATCAAACAATATGCTGTAGGACCGAAATTACAAAAACTAGCCAATATAATTGTGAGGCAGTGCCAGCAATGCTGTAAAAATAATCCAAAGATCCAAAAGAGACCTCCACAGGGAGTAGTTAAATGAGGTTGAACTCCTGGGGAATACTGGCAAATACATTTTTCTGAGTTACCAAAATGTAACCAGTTTAGTACTTATAGATACCTTTTCAGGATGGCCAGAAGCTTTTCCATGTGGTACCAATAAAGCCAGAGAGGTAATTAGAGCACTATTAAAAGAAGTGATTCCTAGATTTGGTGTCCCGGAAGGGATATCATCAGATAACAGGCCTCATTTTATAGCTGAAATAGTACAAGGAGTTGCTAAATTCCTACAAATTAAATGGGATTTACATACTCCCTGGCAGCCTCAATTGAGTGGAAAAGTAGAAAGAATGAATCAGACATTAAAAAGACAAATTTCAAAATTGTGTCAGGAAACTCAGATGAAATGGATAGATGTGCTGCCAATAGCATTAATGAGAATTCGGTTTGCCCTCAGGGTGAGAGAGGGTGTAAGCCCGTTTGAAATATTATATGGCAAACCATACCCAGTAAATGACTTAACTGGCAAAGATAGCCAAATGCATGTAACAGGAGATCATTCACTAGCTGGATATATGTTATCTCTGGGGCATGTTCTTTCTTTACTTCACAGGTACCTAAACCAGAGATCACCTATACCTTTAGATACTCCAGTACATGACTTCCTGCCAGGCAATAGAGTCTATATCTAGACTTAGAAGGATAAGCCCTTAAAGGAATGGTGGAAAGGACCTTACCTGGTGCTATTGGTTACCTATACTGCAGTTAAAGTAGAAGGTATAGACTCTTGGATATACTACACCAGGGTGAAGAAGGCTCCAAAGGAAGAGTGGGTTTCCAAGGACATCCAACCTTTGAAGCTGAAGATTTTGAAAAATCAAATGAACTGCAGCTGGGAATCCATTAAGTCATATTCTGATTTAGACTGTAGTCAAGCATTGATTTCTTTGTTTTGTATATTGTTCATAATACTGATTCCTTTTGTGAGATATATGCTTAGACATGTTTATCAAGAACAAAGTAGGTGTAGCTTGAGTGATACAGTATTATATACCAGTTTTTCTGACTCAACAGGAACCAGGAAATCCATGGGATAAAAATTTACATTTCAATCTGATTCAGAGGACCGTTAGAATCGCGAACCGGTCTGACTGCTGGGTTTGTACTCAGTTTCCAGAACATGGCTGAAAGGGAATTCCTTTAATGGGGGTACCCATTTCTGCAAACATGCCATGGCAAACTTTGTGGAATTGTACTTCTTTTAAAATAGATTCTTTAGAATCTCGGAAACGAGAAGTAGAAAGACCATCTCCACGTGAGAGTTATGAATTATGTTTCCAAAGATGTTCCCCTCCTTTAAGGGATGGATAGGATAAATTGCTTGTTGGAAAACATCATTTTTGTGAGAAATTACACTAACTGTAAGTGTACAATAACAATAGGGAAAAGAGGAAATGTCAGCTTACCCAATGTTGTTTGGCCAGTGCCAGAAGGTAAGGGATGGTACTGGATATGTGGCACACAAGCCAGGAAAGTTTTACCAGGAAACTGGGCAGGAATATGCACTTTAGGTGCAATTGTTCCAAATATAATTATTCCAAATATAACAATCATAGACAAATTTAGTGGGGATAACTAATTTCAGCTACAATCATTCCTAAAGAGACAAAAAAGAGCCATTCCTCTTATAGAGCAACCAACAGCTTTTCATTCTTTTGCCAGATTGTTTATACCGTGGTTAGGAGTCAGCAAAATGGAAAAAGCCATAGTAAATACTTCGTCCGCAATTGAGAAAATTGGAAATGAGACTTACGATGCTATAAAGGCCCTGCAAGAAGAAGTGTCTGAATTAGCTAAAATCACTTTACAAAATAGAATGGCTCTTGAGATGATGTTGACCTCTCAAGGAGGATTATGCACAGTTTTAAATACGAGCTGCTGTGTATATGTAGATCATAGTGCAAGGATTTCCACTTATTTAAATGAAATTCGGAAACAGACTCAAATTCTTCGTGAAATACAAGAAAATGACACTTCTTATGGATTTGAAGAAATATTCAAATGGATGACTTCCTGGTTCCCTGATTTGAGTCTATGGATAAAGAAACTCTTAGGAATTTTAGTTATGGTAATAATTGTGTCCGTATGCCTTTATGTACTCATCCAATGTACATGGAGATGCTGCTCATGTATGAGTGAACAAAGATGAGACTTATCTAGATGAATTTAAGTTCTCTAGATAGTCTCAAAGGGGGGAATTGTAGGCCGCACAACTGTTTCTCATCGCACCCAACAACACATAGTACATATTATTGTCCATACAAATGTTTCTCATCAAATACAAGGACAGATTGGACGCATCAGCTAGGTCAGTCTGTTCTTCAAACCATCAGCAATAATTAGTAAGGAACTTCTAATCAGGAGCTACTGTCCTTGAAGAAGAAAAACATCCTGGAACATGGAAGCTTGTTAAAAATGTTTAACATCAATCAGTTTAATTAGAGACTAGAGTGTCCTTTGGAAGAACTATTGTCATTATAATAGTAAAAATCACACCCACTGCTTTGAAGACCCCTGCCCAAATAAAGACCCTCACCCTTTGAGCTTGCATAGAAAATTAAAAACTCACTGTAACTTTAAGTTGAAGCAAGTGTGTTACTAACCAATGAGGGATAGAGGTGATAAATTACTAACCAATAATCATTATAGTAAATATGTAATCATGTAGTTTGGAGTGTATAAATACTTTGAAGTTCTTTTGTGTGGTGTGCTAGCATTGTGGAATTACCACCTAGCGCCCTTTTTTGTGCAAATATGGAATAAACTGATATCTTGGCTCTGTGTGTAAGATTGGCTTTTTGCACACCAGGTAACAAAACCTGTTTGAGGGACAACAATAGGGCAAGTGCTCCAGCCACCTGACCATCTTGGTGGCTCTCTGCTGAACTCACTCCAGTTTATCAATTTTTATCTTGTACTAGAGGACCCAACACTGGATGCAGTATTTTAGATGTGGTATAACAAGTACTGAGTAGAGAGGGATAATCCCTTCCTTCAGTCTGCTGTTTGCATTCCTGTTAATTCAGCCCAGGATGCTGTTGGCCTTCTTTCCTCCCCTCCCTGTGTTTCCCAACTGTGTTTTTGTTCTCTACTGTTTCCCTCTGTATTGTCCCTCCTTGTTTCCCCCCTGTTGTTGCACCATGTATCCCCCCGCAATGATCCCCCCCTT
>MU210309.1:93405-111072 GCA_017315185.1 Bubo scandiacus | reverse complement strand
TGTTCCCCTTCTATGTTCCTGTCTTTATTGTTCCCTGCTTTATGTTCCTCCCTGTATTGTTGCACCCATAATGTTGCTCCTATCTATTGTTCTCTCCCTCTGTGTTTCCCTCTCTATATTCTTTGTTACCTTGTGTATTGTTTTGTTGTCTGTTTCCCTCCTCTGTGTTCCCTCCCTCTATGTTTCCCTGTCTATGGTTTTGTCCTCTACTTTTTACTTCTCTATTGTTTCTCCCAGCTTTTTCTTCCCTCCCTCTTTGTTCCTCATTCTGGTGTTCCCTTCCTACGTTGTGTTGTGTCCCATCCTGTCCCATCCCCCCATATTGTTTCCCCCTCTATTGTTCCCTGCCCTCTATGTTCCTCTTCAAAACAGTTCTTTCAGGTCAATTGATAGACAGGGCGCACAAGCTGACTGTAACCCAGAATATGCGTTCTCCAGAAACCTACAATGCCTAAGAAAGCTTCTGTTTCTTTTTTGTTAGAAGGTGGAAACATGTGACTTGCGGAAACACGACTCCACAGCCTATAAGGTTATAAAGTAGGTATGTTTATTCAGCGCTGAGACGCACGGGGGATCGCTCCACCACAAACGTGCGCCCCTCTCGTGGCACCTTGTCTTGGCTTTATGCTACAAAGCATCACATATTCATAATACGCCTATACATATGCATGACCTATCCCCGCTTCGTATTATAATGAGCCTGAAAGTCTTTTTCATATGTTCCGCCCCGGTCTCCTCCTAGTCGCGTCTGCGCAGTGTGTCCCGGTGGTCGTGGGCTGGGGTCGCAGAGATGAAGTAGCTCCTCTTCCTCACTGTTGAACTTTTTACCTCCGTTCCTTGCGCAGTCTCTGTAGCCTCCTGGACTCGGGCCGGACCATAGGGTTGGTTTTGACCAGTTTTTAGGGCTGTCTTCCTATTCCATCAGGAAGCGTTCCCTCACAGCTTCCATTAATCAAGGTTTCCATAATGTTCTGCTCTCTGGCCCATCGACTGTGCTCTATTATCCTATTCAATCTTAGTTATCTTTTAACTAATGGGCCTCTAGCCCCTAGCCTGATCTCTAAGTCTTCCATCTTTATGTCTAAACTAAGTTATACCTTCATTTCTTGAGTGCCTAATTTCTATATCCTATTTTAATTTCCTAGCTCCTCATCTCACATGGGTGTTACTGAACACATCCATTCCAATTTCAATGCCCATCTTGTCATTTTATTCTGAAGAAATGGTTCTTTTGTGCAGGTTCTTTGACCTTTCTTTGTCTTATGGCGAAATCAGCTTTCAGAAGGATCTGGAGTATTCTTTTCCTTCTCTCAAACATTTCCTCTGCTCTGTTGCCCCACACAATGATGTCATCTATATATTGCAAGTCTTCAGGGAATTCAATCTGTTCCAGTGAAGTCTGGATCAATCAATGACAAATGGTAGGGCTGTGCTTCCACCCTTGGGGCAGTTGGTTCCATGTGTATTGGACAACACTCCATGTGAAAGAAAACTGTGGCCTGCACTCTGTTGCCAAAGGAATTGAGAAGAATGCATTAGCGATATCAATTTTTTGTATACTACTTGGCTGCCTTTGACTCCAGTTCATACTGGAGTTCTATCATGTCAAGTACAGCAGCACTCAACAGTGGTGTGACTTCATTCAGGCTGTGATAGTCCTCCACCCTCCATCAGACTTTTGCACTGGCCATATGGGACTATTAAAGGGTGATTGAGTCTTGCTGATAACTCCTTGGCTCTTCAGTTAACGTGATACCGAAAAAGCCGGTTGAAGAGAACTCTCTAAGACTCAAAGTTAGAGTATTAGAAAGCAGGCATTCTTTATGGCAGCGCTGGGTGCACGGGGGATTCCTCCACCTAACATGCACACCCAAGCCCCTTAGTTTACAACTTAAATGCAGGTATCTTATACATATTCATGAGGTTATTCAACACAAACATACATATTTATAACAAAGGTGTGATTAGTTCAAAAGAGTTGTGTCAACAGTTTCTTCCGTCTTATCTGAAGTGTGATGCGCGTCCTTGGGTCTGGAGTCATCTTTTTGGGTCATAAATGTCTTTTATCTCCGGGTGCCAGGGGCCCAGGCCCATTCCATTGGGTCATAAAATGCCCGTTATCTTCTGTCACCATGGTGCTACATCCTCTGTCCTTGGGGCCTCTATCTTTGTTTATGTGTCTTTGTTCTCACAGTTCAAAGTGCCTTGTTTCCACAGCTCAAAATGCCTTAGTTTAAACAGACAACTCTTAGGCCTACTATGGCCAACCATCTTTTAGTTATGTGCTTAATTTCTTAACATTTCTATATCAAACGAATCAGCTTATGGATGGGAACCAGGGAGTCTCAGTGCAATATTGCCACCGGTGTACTGTCATGGTAGTAATTGGCATCTGCTGTTCTTTGACACACAGCAATCCCACAACAGAAGGATCCTCTGAGAACCTAGACAAGGTAGACAGTTGTTTAATCTTCTCTATATCTACAGTGGCTACACCAAAAGCCCACCAGTAACCTTTTGGGTCCTTAAAGTACCCTCTCCTGAAGTAGTCTATGCCAAGGATACATGGAGTCAGACTCCATACGGTACTCTTGATAGCTGATACACTGGCCTGTAAAGGTAAGGAGGAAGAAATACTCACTTTGAGTGGCTGGACCTGTATGGATTCAGTGGTTTGGCACAACCGCAGCCTCTTGAGATGGCTCCTGTTGAGTGTGAAGGCAAGGCATCCCTTCAAGGAAGGTCTTGTAAACTACTGAGTCAAGTGGACCACCATTGAGGAAGGTGTCCAGTATCTGAGTGTATTAGCAATGGTGGAGGTGATCTACAGGTACCTGGACAACAACCAGGCATCCAGCAATCCAGATGACATCCAGTGCACGCAGTCCATGTGGCAGAAGTTAGTATGGAATATACCAATGATGTCATATGCCAGCACCCTGTCATATCCCAGACAGACCCAATACACCCCCTTATTTTTTCCCCTCCCTATTTCTCCCTACTGTATTCCCCTACCCCGTATTCCCCTCCCTATATTCCCCTATATTTAACTCACCCATATTCCTCCCCTATATTGCCCTCTATATTTTCCCACTATATTCTTCCTCATATTCCTCTCAATATTCCCTCCCATATTCCCCCTATACTTCCCAACATATTTCCCCCTGTATTCCCCCATATTCCCCCTATATTTAATCCCACCATATTTTCTCCCATATTCCCATCTATATTTTACCCCTGACTTATTTCCCTCTCCATGGTTTCCCCTCCATATTCTCCACCCATATATCCCCTCATGTATTCCCTCCCATATTACCCTCATATTCCCCCCTACATTTAACTCCCCCATATTTCCCCCCATGGTTTCCCCTTCATATTCCCCCAGTATTCTCCCCCCATATTCTACCCTATATTTAACTCTCCCATATTTCCCCCCTATATTTTCCTATCCATATTCCCCCATGTTCCACTGCCCCATATTCGCCCTGATATTTCCCCAGTATTCCCCCTTATATATCTCCCAGATATTTTCCCGTGTATTTCCCCCATATTCCCCCCATGTTCTCCCCATGTTTCTCTTCTATATTTTCCCCCCATTCCCCCCATATTCCCCCTTATATTCCCCCTGTATTTAATCCCCTCATATTTCCTGCCCATATTACCTATATTTGGTTTCCCCCCGTGTTTCCCCCTGTATCCCCCCCATGTTTCCCACCATATTCACCCCCATATTTCACCCCCCCCATATTGTTCTCTCTTATGTTGACCCCTCCTATGTTGCCCCCCCCATATTCATTCCCTATCTTATAGGGGTATTGTCCCCCCTTCCCCTCTCCCTGTAGTTCCCCTTGATGTAGTTTCACTCTTCCCCCCCTGTTCCCCCCCACATGTAGTACTCACTCCTATGGTTCTCCACCCACCCATAGTCCCCTCTGCTTTGTTATTCCTCCCCATATGGGCCACCCCCATCATTTTCCCTCCCATAGATTCCCCCTTGTATTTTCCCCTCTGTATTTCCCCCCTATATTCCCAATCTATATTTCCCCCTCACATTCCCCCTATATTTTGCCCCCTACATTCCCTCCGTATACCCCCTATGTTCCCCCATATTTTCCCCTGTATTGTCCCTCCATATTGCCACTCCTACAATGCCCCCCCTATATTCCTGCTCCGATATTGCTCCTTCCCTATTCCCCCCCATTGTTCCCCCTCTCTATGTGTCCCCTGCCCTCTGTGGGTCCCCCTATAGTTTCCCCTCCTATATTTATCTCCCAGTATATCCCCCCCCAGTATATCCTGGCCCTCCAGGGTTCTTCTTTCTCTGGATGCTTCCCCGCACTGATGTGCTCTCCCCTGTCCCCATGATGGTTCCCCTGTCTCTGATGTTCCCATCTGTCTTATCCTCCCCCCCACCCCATGCGCTCCCCCCTCTGATGCACTCCCTCCTGGAATTCTCCCCCTCCCCCATACCTTCCCTCTGTCCTCAGATACTTTCTGTGCTGTCCATGATACTTTCCCCTGCTGTGGTACCTCCCCCCACCTAATATTTTCCCAATCTCTAAGCTATTTTCAGATCAAACTTCCTGAGCTGGATGCAGTTCTGTATATTTGCTGTCCCTAAATGGATCTCTCTTCCATGAACATGTCCATTCTCTTTGACCCTATGCAAACTTTGAGCAACCACAACATTTTCCAGAAATAAATTTCACAGAAATTTGTCCTATGAACAACTGACTTCTGTTGTTCTTGATCTAGCTCTTCCTGGTATTATTTCACACTTTTTAACTTTTGTATTGGAAGAGATAATGAACAGTTGATTCCTATCCATTGTCTTCATGCCATTCATCTTATCCTCTATTCTGATCTCCCCTGCCCTCTTACATCCCCACTGAGTTCTCTCTTTTCTAAACTGAAGAGGTTGAGTTCCTTGCATATCCTAGGACACTGAATTTCACCCATGTACCTTTCATAATTGAGCTAGTACCAAGGTAAGAATTAGGCATTTCAGCCCTAAGACTGTTTCGTGCCAAAGGCAGAAAATGGTAAAGCTAAAACTGCGATGAAATTCAGTACTCTTATTATGGAGAGAAAGCTTTCTGTGAGGTTTTGTGAAGTAGGAGGTCTTTTGATTTAATTTCTTGTGGAACAGGAGAGCAAAGTTGTTAATTCTAGTAAAAAATGAATATCCTCTATCTCCCAGTCCCAACTGTCCCTTTGCAGGATATTACTGTACTTAAGTTGGTGAATCTTGTAAAAGGACTTGCTCTGAACTCTATTTTTAATAGCTATTTCTGCTTGCAAATACACTAAGCAAACAAATTTCTGCATCTTCTATACATCTATATAGTAAGCATCTGAGAACAAGGTAACAGTAACTGAATGACCAAAGATAAGAGGAAGAAGTCTGTGTTAACTGCCATCAAACACTACACTAGTCTAATGACTCCTAAGTTACTTAAATTGTTTGCAAGGAATAAATGCATATTATTACAAATAGCCTCATTTAATTTAAACACCACATTAAATATTGTAGTTAAATTTCTATCTTAATGTATGCATTCAACATATAGTTGGCTGTGACTTTACAAATTAGCCAGTTTACTCTTAGATTTCTTGATACATGTCTAACAAACTTAAGATATTGTTTATAAAATTTTTTGCATTTATAGGATTCCAAAATGTATTCTTTGGAGAAATTTTCAGTTTTCATGCTAACCAAAAATGCTCTCTTTGGTAACTTCACTGCCTCTTTCAGTTAGCAAAGTATACATAATTAGAAAAAATAAGATGAATAAATGTCTCTTCACAAACTTGCACATGTCCAGTGGCTGCAGAATTTCTGGATCATGTGTGCGTATGTTTGTGAGTGACTATGCTTGTGTTAGTTTGTGACTATGATCACATGAGCACAGGTAGCCATGGGCATCAAGTGATATAAGCCCTACTGTCTTTGCCACTGGTCATTTTGAGTTAGATTTAGTTAGAATATTTTGGAGTTATCCTTGCTAAAATCAATACATTATAACATTTTCATTGGGGAACTGGCTGACAGGCCGCACCCAGAGGGTGGTGGTAAATAGCTCCTTTTCAAACTGGCAACCTGTCACAAGTGGGGTCCCCCAGGGATCGATATCAGGTCCAACGCTGTTTAATATCTTCATAAGTGATCTGGATGATGGGATCAAGTGTACCCTGATGAAATTTGCCAATGATACCAAACTGAGTGGGGAAGTGGACACTTCGGAAGGGAGAGCCACCCTGCAGGAAGACCTGGATAGGCTGGAAGAGTGGGCTAACAAGAATCTTATGAAGGTCATCAAAGGCAAAGGTAAGGTCTTGCACCTCGGAAAACATAATGCAGGAGTGCAGCACAGGCTGGGATCTACCCATCTGGGAAGCAGCTCTGTGGAAAGGGACCTGGGGGTCCTGGTCGATAACAAGCTCAATATGAGTGAACAGTGTGCTGTAGCAAAGAAAGCCAACAGGATGCTGGGTTGCATCAACGAGGGCATCACCAGCAGAGATAAAGAAGTCATTATCCCACTCTACTCAGCACTTGTCAGGCCACACCTGGAGTAATGTGTTCAGTTTTGGTCCCTGCTATGCAAAAAAGATGTGGACAGGCTGGAGAGGGTCCAGAGAAGGGCCACAAAGATGATCAAAGTACTGGGAAGCCTGTCATGTGAGGAAAGGCTGAGAGAATTGGGTTGTTCAGCCTTAAGAAAAGAAGGCTTAGGGGAGACCTTATCACCATGTTCCATTATTTAAAGGGTGGCTACAAAGAAGATGGAGACTCCCTTTTTAACAAGGATTCACATGGAAAAGATGAGGGGTAATGGGTACAAGTTACTCCTGGGGAGATTCTGACTGCACACAAGAGGAAAATTTTTCACAATGAGAACAATCAGCCATTGGAATAATCTCCCCAGGGAAGTGGTGGATTCCCCAACATTGGACACTTTTAAGATTTGTCTGGATAGAATGCTGGGCCATCTTGTCTAGACTCTGCTTTTGCCAAGAAAGGTTGGACCAGATGATCCTTGAGGTCACTTCCAACCTGATATTCTATGATTCTATGATTCTATGATGACAAATGAAATAAAATCCCTATGATTTTTAGGTGAAGAGATAGTTGAGAATGCTCATGAGATGTTCTTATGTGTTCTTTAACAATACTATAGATTAATTCATTAGTTCAGAAAAAATTACAAATGCAGGAATTCTTTTGAAAGTTTGTTTCAGTCTTCTGATTTTTTGGACTATGTGCTCTCTGTCAAGTTCATTGAGTTTATCCAATAGAATGCTAAGCTATAGCAATAAAGGGTTGATACTGCTGATGCAAAAGTAAACATTAGTATGCTGAATTCAAATAATTCACTTTCTCCATTTTTTAAAATAGAGGGAGATTTTGAAGTAGCTAAAGCATCTTCTAAGATGAAAATGCTCTTACTGGAATAGGCTGCTTTATAATATGTAGGTAGAAGGTATTCACAGGTACTGGTTGTAGATGTAAAAGGAACAAGCTCTTTTCTCTTAGGATATTATTAATAGTAGGAATAATTAATAAATAGATATTGTTTTATAGGTTTAATTAATAGAGCACAAGTGCTCTAGGAACAATACTGACAGTTTAAGCACCTTAGAAAGGCTAGGTAATGAAAAAGCTAGACATAGATTAAGTGTATGTTAAATAGAACATTTTGAGTCTTTTCTCAGAAGTCTAAAAGTGAATTATGATGAAGATTGTTCAGAAGATAAGTAACCATGATGACCGAAGACTGCATCAGTGAGCAGTGGTGTCCAAAGAGGAATTGGAATGGAACGATAAGAACTAGCCGAAACTGTGGAATACAATGGACTTTGGAAATTGATGATGAACTGAGAGCTGAAAGTTCCTGGAAAATCACCAAAGACTCTTTGTATTGTATGTTATATCATATATATAGAGGGCGCTTTTTGTTAGCTGTTGCCACTCACTGAGGTGATGGCCCAACTCTGAGTTGTTAATAAAGCAAGCCTAGAGGTACCCGCAGTCTGGTGAAATCCTTTAACAGTAGAAGTCTTTGCAAATATGCCATCATAGTTGTCCAGTTCCCTGTAGCTTTTTTTCCCCTCAAAGCTGTTAGAAAATTATTTAGACAAAGCCCTAAGTAGAGTAGTATTTGTACAAATACCTGTAGAGCTATAAAAATCTAACTTTCTATCTTGTTTTGCAGGTTTATTTTGGCACTTCACATGCAAGGTTATATATTTCAGCCCATGTGTAATGGGAATGTCTTGCTTGATGAGAAAGGATATTTTGGACCACGCTGGAGGACTGATAGCTTTTGCACAGTATATTGCCAAAGATTATTTTATGTCCGAAGCTATAGCTGACCAGTTAGATAATTCTGAAGTGGGCTTCTTCCTTTCAGGACAGGTTTTTAATCTGATTTTTAAAAATGTAGAGCGTACTGTAAATTTAATCATTCAATTTAGCTTCACATGTATGTAGAAAATGTGCCTGTGATATGTTCTGTCCTATATGAATATCCTTTGAGCAATAATTAAATCACCAATTATCAATGATGTCAGTGCCTTGTTTTTAAAAAAAGTTTCTTGAGAATTTAGAGTAAATATTATATGAACCTTGAAGTATTCATATATTTGGTTTATATATATTGTAATATCATACTTTCTGGTCATAATGTTTATTGGCTCTTAGATTTCTGTGCTCATTCTTACAGTTGTGCTATGCATCACCTCACTTGCCATATATAGTCCCTATGCTGCTGCTTATCACCCATGGGAGGTGGATTAAGATTTTTGCTTTGCTGTACTATGTAACACTGGTTTATGGCACGATAAAGTTATAAGTCCTGAGACTAGTCCGGTATTTGTACTCAACATTGTTGTCACCTCTATACTTTGGGGGTCATCTAGTGGAAAGGGTTAAGCAACTGTTTAAGAGTATCACCCAGAGATCTACCCCAAGGCTGGAGAGTTGAGTGGCAGGGGGTGTGGGATAGCATGGGCAAGTACCTAGGACAGTGAGCACCCCCAATGTTTTGGAACATCACTCCTGAACAGGTGCAGAATCCCAAAAAAATAGTAAAATATTTGGAAAAAGTATGCTGTCACCCTGGCAATTCCAGAGAGACACAGATCACTGCAATGTACTGGGGCCTGGCCCATGCCTACCGAGCCCTGTTCAACACTATTCAATACCCTCAAGGGGAAGAGAAGGTCTCTGGATGTGACAATAAAGTGACAGGCACTGCAACCACTTCAACCCCAGTGACAGACATTGTAGCCACTCCAACTCAGGTGACACGTGCTTGTCACGTCCCGCTCACACAAGGGAGACAAGTGACTTAGATTTGTAAATCCCCAGCGGAGTGGACAGTGGTGAGACAAGTCTCAAAGTCCATGCACAGACATTTATTAATTTCCCACAATGTACTAATTAGATACACAATAATTGGCTAAGTATATAATGAGTTATGGCAAGCAATATAGTATGCCTTGTGTTACTTAATGGTAATAAGGGAAAAGGGGAAAAAGAAAAGAGAAAGAGAGAGAGAGAGAACAGAGAAATAGAGATCACCAGTCCAGGTTCCTGCATTGGTCCCGTCGACGAGGGTTCAAGTATGCATCTGTCTTCTTCACTTCTTCGCATCTTCTTTTTTCTTTTCACTCCTCACCCCCCCTCAATTTATACACACTTTCCTTGGGTCCCTCCCCTAGGTCGACCCACATACCTATGTATCACATGTATGGGGAGGGGTAAGGTGCTTCATGGGATGATGTAATTAGCACGATCTTGTTAATCTTCATTAGCATATTCAGGGAGTTTAATATGCATTTTGTGGATAATGAAGCAAAGGTCATTCACTGGACAGATGGCCCTTGAAACTTTACAAAATGTATTGTTACCGAAAATCCGGACTAAAGAACTTATCAACACCAATTTGATGCAGATAAGCAGACACTTCTTTATTGACGGCCGGGCGCGCAGGGGAGTGTTCTCACCAACAGCGCGCGCCAAGCACTAAAATCACACACCTTATATAGAATTCACTCATATACAGTTTCCAAAGACACAGTTTCATACACAAACATAATTTTCCAAGGACACAGTTTCATACACAAACATAATTCCCAAGGACACAGTTTCCTTGGCAGGTACTTGTAAACTGTTACGGTTGTTTCCCCCAGTTCCCATTAATCCTAAACTTTGACAACTACTTGTATTGTCCTGGTCCTGTATATATATTATAAATCAACTTACAAATCAGTTTGGGTTTGGTTACCCAGGTTCCAAACGTTTCTACTAGATGATTATGACCAATCTCTTCGGCCTTGGTATGGGGCTGTATAGGGGATTTTTAAAGTAGCAGCCGGTTGCTGGTATAAACTACAACAAATAAAAATTTTTACTAAATATTTTTTATAATTCTGTATTTCTGTTAAATCAAACACAATTACTTCTACTTATTACTAAAGATAACAGTATCAGAGCAGAACTGTCCTGCCTCCACAGGGCTCCCTCCTCCAGCTTCATCCTGTGCTATCCAGGCAGCCTTATCAGCTCCTGTACTGGGTCTGGCTGAGCTGGAATTGATTTTTCCCTATAGCAGCCCTCATGGTGCTGTGGTTTATGTTGGGAGCTGGCAGGGTATTGATAGAACACTGGTGTTGTGGCTACTGCTGAGTACTGCTTACACAGCACCAAGGCTCTTTCCGACATTTTCCCCCCCCACAGTGGGACGGGGTGGGCAAGATCTTGGGAGGGGACACAACCAGGACAGCTGACCCGAACTGACCAAAGGGATATTCCAGACCATATGACGTCTGCTCAGTATAAAGCTGGGAGAAAGGAGGAAGGGGGTGGGGTCACCCTTGGTCCTCTGAGGCAACCACTACGCGTATCAGAGCCCTGCTTCCTGAGAAGGCCCGACATCGCCTGTTCATGGGAAGTAGAGAATAAATCTGTTTTCATTTTGCTTCTGTGCGCGGACCTTGCTTTGCTTTTGCTTTGCTTATATTAAAACTGCTTTTGTTTCACCCACAAGGGTTGTTTTTTTTCCTATCTTATTTTCTTTCCCCCTCTTTGCCCTGTTGAGAAAAAAGGGGGAGGGGGGGGAAGTGATAGAGCAACTTGGTGGGTACCTGGCATTTAGCCAAGTCAAACCACCACAGCTCCAAACTCCACACTATCCACCCCATGACTATTGTTTCATTACTTGCAAGTGTTTGATACATTCCTCAGCTCAGAGGGACTCCACTCCATGCCATCCCTTATCTCTTTCTCAGGCTGTTTTTCTCAGTCCTTGTTGGAAAGAGAAGACAGAAGGCGAGAAAGCATACATCTAACTGCTGCAAGGCCTATCATTAAAAGTAGGAATCCACATGATATAAGACCAATATTTACAAGCCATATTCCCCACCCCCTGAGTCCTAAGGATTTTAGTAGTGATGCGACCCATGACCCGTGGGATCTCTGAAACAGCACCCAGGCAGAGGCACGCAAGTGGGGATGCAGGCACCACGGAGCTCGGTCCTTGCTAGTCAGGAAAAGAAGAAAGAAAGTTCTTGGGCCTGTCTTTGATCTTTCCCATAGCAGGGCAGGAATCTAAAGGATGTTTGATAAGGTGCCTCTGAGTTTCTCACAGGCTAAACAACAATTAGTGTGATATATGTGGTTTTCGACACCCCAGCTGCAAGTCACTTGAGCATGTTTACAATCTCCTTGCCCATCTTGCATTGTATTCCTATATTCCACCCTCTCGCTCAAGTGACCACTTCCGCTGGGGCTGGTAAAGCTGGAGGTGTTCATTCGGATTTGTAGGGTTTAACACAGAGCGATGTACAGAGGCACACAATAAACACACATAGAATAAAGAAAGGAAAAGAATGAAAAAAACCCCCATATCTCTACAATAATGCTTTTGGATTGGGTGTCCCATTCATCCTGTCAGTTAAACAACTCAGCCAGGCACCATCAGTTGATTGTTTCATTTGGTGCATTAAGTTCTGGGGATGTTGAGTGTTGATCTCTGTGCTGGCTGATCCATCAGTGATGTTGAAGCAACACATGCCTTCAAAACTGAGGCAGTGTTTATGTTGTCAAAGGAGGAAATAGTCCACTGTCAATCAATTTTGTGATGTTCATTGGCATACAGCTGTAGAAAAAATAGCAATGAGAAACATTAATGTCAAAATTACTTAGCATAGTATAATTTTGTAACAGCTGCTGGGGTTAGCATGCTCTCACAGTATTTTGGCCACTCCAAGCCCCACAACAGGCGCTGCAGCTGAACAGAAGGACCAACCCGTGCCGGTATCATTTGTCCCCATACAGAAGAAGAAACGGACACAAAAGTCATCACATTTAGAAAGGGATGAAGACTCTCCTCCTAAGGAGGAAGAGGAGGAGAAAGGAGAAGATGAGATGGTAACCACCTCCACCTGATCTCTATCCCTGAGAGAGCTGCGGGATATATGAAAAGATTTCAGGTGTCATCCAGGCAAGCACATTGTTACTTGGCTGCTCAGATGCTGGGATAACAGGGCCAGTAGCTTGGATTTAGAGGGTAAAGAAGCCAGGCAGCTGGGGTCCCTTGCTAAGGAAGGGGACACTGATAAAGCGATTGAAAGGGGGCACAAACCCACAGCCTCTGGAGGTGACTCTTGTCCGGTGTGAGGAAAAGGTATCCCTTTCAAGGAAGAAAATGTATGTAATCCAGGCAAGTGGGTCAATACAGAGAGAGGCATCCAGTACCTGAGGGAACAAGCTGTGTGGGAAGTGATTTATTATGACCCAACTAACACAGAGTTACCTGAAGACCCAGATGACGTCCAGTGTGGATGAGCCATGTGGTGGAAGGTTGTATGGATCGCATCATCATTGTTCACCCTCATTGGCGGTACAAGATTTAGGAGGAGACGATGAGGCACCAACCATGAATGAAGTGGCTACTTGACCCCAGCAATTCTAAGAGAGTCTCTCTTCCTCCCTATGGGCCTGCATCTCAGCTGTGGAGAAACTACCAGACATCCTGGAGAAACATATGGAGAAAGTATACCGAGAGTTTCAGTGATTCAAGGATAAGTTCTGCCCCCCACCAATATAGACCAGTATCTCAGCTATTAGGAGCAAGTGTTCCCCTGCTCAATAGAAACAGTCAGTATACACCAACAGGGGAACCAATGGTATTGCCTGCATGACCATGGAGAAGACATGAGAAAATGGGATGGAAAACCTACCTACCTCCTAGAAGAACAGGTACATGAGTTGGAAGGAAGAACAAATACAAATCAGGGTTCTTTCAGGAGAAATGCCACTCCACTTTCCAGTAATCAGTTGCCCAAACAGAGCAGAAAGGTTGACATTGCTCCCTATCCTATGAGAAGACCTTATGATTCGTATTCATGAGAAGTGAGTAACCAAGATGAGACTGAGACCCGCACACACCACATTAACCCATTAAATGAAAACAAATACTATGACCATCATTGTAGGGGCCCTGACTCCAGCCAGGTGGAGCACAGGAACAACTCAGTTTACTGGACTGTGTGGATTCGATGGCCTGGCACATCTGACCCCCAGCAGTATAAGGCTCTAATGGACACTGGTGCCCAATGCACCTTAACGCCATCAAATTTTAAAGGGGCAGAACCCATTTGTATTTCAGGAGTGACAGGGGGGTCTCAACAGCTGACTGTGTTGGAGGCTGAGGTGAGCCTAACTGGGAATGAGTGTCAAAAGCACCCCATTGTGACTGGCCCAGAAGCTCCATGCATTCTTGGTATAGATTATCTCAGGAGAGGGTATTTTAAGGACCCAAAAGGATACTGGTGAGTTTCGGTAGAGCTGCCTTGGAGACAGAGGAAAACAAACAGCTGTATGCTTTGACCGGTCTCTCAGAGGATCCTTCTGTTGTGGGATTGCTGAGGGTCGAAGAACAACAGGTGCCAATTGCTACTACAACAGCGCACCCACGGCAATATCGCACCAACCGAGACTCCATAATTCCTATCCATGAACTGATTCGTCAACTAGAGAGCCAAGGAGTCATCAGCATGATTTCCTCACCCTTTAACAGCCCCATATGGCCAGTGTGAAAGTCTAATGGAGAGTGGAGATTTACAGTAGACTATCGTGGCCTGAATGAAGTCATGCCGCAGCTGAGTGCTCCTGTGCCAGACATACTAGAGCTTCAGTATGAACTAGAGTCAAAGGCAGACAAGTGGTACTCCACGATTTATATTGCTAATGTGTTTTTCTCAATCCCTTTAGCAGCAGAGTGCAGGTCACAGTGCTTTTACCTGAAGGGGTGTCCAATATATCTGGAATTGACTGCCCCAAGGGTGGAAACACAGCCCCACCATTTTCCATGGACTGATCCAGACTGCCCTGGAACAGGGTGAAGCCCCAGAACACCTGCAGTACATTGATGACATCATCATATGGGGTAATACAGCAGAAGAAGTTTTTGAGAAAGGGGAGAAAAAAGTCCAAATCCTTCTGAAAGCTGGTTTCGCCATAAGGCAGAGTAAGGTTAAGGGACCTGCACAGAAGATTCATATTTTAGGAATAAAATGGCAAGATGGATGTCATCAGATTCCAATGGATGTGATTAATAAAACAACAGCTATGTCCCCACCAACTAGCAAAAAGGAAACACAAGCATTCTTAGGCATTGTGGGTTCCTGGAGAATGCATATTCCAAATTACAGTCTGATTGTAATCTCTCTCTATCAAGTGACACAGAAAAAGAATGATTTTATATGGGGCCCTGAGCAACAGCAAGCCTTTGAACAAGTTAAACGGGAGATTGTTCATGCAATAGCCCTTGGGCCAGTCCAGGCAGGACAAGATATTAAAAATGTGCTCTGCATTGCAGCTGGGGAGAATGACCCTAACTAGAGTCTCTGGCAGAGAGCACCCAAGGAGACCCGGGGTTGAGCCCTGGGGTTTTGGAATCGGGGATATAGAGAATCTGAAGCCTGCTATACTCCAACTGAGGAAGAGGTATTGGCAGCATATGAAGGAGTTTGAGCTGCTTCGGAAATGATTGGCACTGAAGCATAGCTCCTCCTAGCACCTCAGCTGCTGGTGCTGGGCTGGATGTTCAAAGGGAGTGTCCCCTCTACACACCATGCAACTGATGCCACGTAGAGTAAGTGCGTCGCAGTGATCAAACAATGAGCTCCAATAGGGAGCCCCAGCCATCCGGAAATATTGGAAGTGATCACAAATTGGCCATAAGGCAAAGATTTCGGAATGGCACCAGAGGAAGAGGTAATGCGTGCTGAAGAGGCCCCACCATATAATAAACTCCCAGATAATGAGAAGCCCTGTTTACTGATGGGTCCTGTTGTTTTTGTCATGTCCCGCTCAGACAAGGGAGACAAGTGACTCAGATTCGCAAATCCCCAATGGAGCGGACAACAAGTCTCCAAGTCCAAACATTTATTAACTACCCACAATGTACTAATTGAACACACAATAGTTGGCTAAGTATATAGCAAGTTGTGGCAATCAATACAATATGCCTTGCATTTCTTAATGGGAAAGGGAAAAGAGGGAGATAGAGGGAATAGGGAAATACAGATCACCAGTCTGGGTTTCTGCGCTCATCCTGCCGGCGAGGGTTCCAGGAGGCACCGGAGACATCCGTCTTTTTCGCTTGCATCCGTCTTCTTCACTTCACTGCACTCTCCCGGGCCCCCCTTTCTTCCCCCCCCTTGATTTATACCCACTTTCCTTGGGTCCGTCCCCCAGGTCGACCCACATACCTACGTATCCCATGTACGGGGAGGGGTAAGGTGTTTCATGGGATGATGTAATTAGCATGATCATGTTAGCCTTCGTTAGCATATTGAGGGGTGTTAACTTTAATATGCATTTCGTGGATAATGAAGCAAAGGTCATTCACCGGACAGATGGCCCTTGAAATTTGGCCAGGTGCACCAGAGCAGAGCCGTCCTGTCTCCACAGGGCTCCCTCCTCCAGCTGCATCTTGTGTTATTCCGGCAGCCTTATCAGCTTCGACCTCCCCAGAATGCACTCTGTGACTCATAGTTTTGTCTTGCGAGTGTTTGAGGCATTTCTTTGATCAGCCTCAACTTTTGCTTTCTCAGGCTGTTTTTCTTAGTTTCTCACAGGCCTGGTTTCTTGTCTCTCACAGTATTGTAGGGAATCATCAAAGCTGGAAGGCTGCTGTGTGGAGTCCCACATGATGGGTTGCAGAAGCTGCTGAAGGAGAAGGTGAATCGAGTCAGTTCGCAGAGGTGAAAGCCGTCCAGTTGGCCTTGGATATTGCTGAGCGAGAAAAGTGGCCGGTGCTCTACCTCTATACTGCCTCATGGATGGTGGCAAATGCGCTGTGGGGGTGGTTACAGCAGTGGAAATGGAGCAACTGGCAGCGCAGAGGCAAACCCGTCTGGGCTGCTGAATTATGGCAAGATATTGCTGCCTGAGTAGAGAATCTGGTTGTGAAAGTACACTCATGTACCCAAGAGTCGGGCCACTGAAGAACATCAGAACAACCAACAGGTGGATCAGGCTGCCAAGATTAAGGTGTCTCAAGTAGATCTGGACTGGCAACATAAGGGTGAACAATTTATGGCTCGCTGGGCCCATGACTCCTCAGGCCATCAGGGAAGAGATGCATCATATAGATGGGCTCGTGACTGAGGGGTGGACTTAACCATGGATGCTATTGCACAGGTAATCCATGAATGTGAGACGTGCTACGATCAAGCAAGCCAAACGGTTAAAGCCCATTTGGTATGGAGGATGATGGTTAAAATATTAATATGGGGATGCCTGGCAGATTGATTATATCACACTCCCACAAACTCGGCATGGCAAACACTATGTGCTTACAATGGTGGAAGCAGCCACTGGTTGGTTGGAAACTTATGCACTACCCAGAACACCTTTTTAGGCCTTGCAAAGCAAGTCTTATGGCGGCATGGCACGCCAGAAAGGATTGAGTCAGATAATGGGACACGTTTCTGAAACAACCTCATAGACGCCTGGACCAAAGAAGATGGTATTGAGTGGATATATCACATTCCCTACCATGCACCAGCCTCTGGGAAGATTGAGCGATACAATGGGTTGCTAAAAACTACACTGAGAGCAATGGGTGGTGGAACTTTCAAACGTTGGGATACACATTCAGCAGAAGCCACCTGGTTAATCAACACTAGGGGATCTACCAATCAGATTGGCCCTGCCCAGTCACACCTCCTACATACTGTAGATGGGGATAAAGTCCCTGTAGTGCACTTTAAAAACATGCTGGGGAAGACAGTCTGGGTTATTCCTGCCTTGGGTAAACGTAAACCCATGCATGGGATCACTTTTGCCCAAGGACCTGGGTGGACTTGGTGGGTAATGCAGAATGATGGGGAAGTGCGATGTGTGCTTCAAGGGCATTTGATTTTGAGTGAAAATAGACGATGAATTGAACTGTATGATGTTAATTGATAAATAACCCTGTCATTGCATATCGTCATTGCTATGGTTGATATATATTATACTAATGGTATCATATTAAGCATCACACAGTTTAATGAAAAATGAACTTTGATGAAGTCAGGACTAGTTTCAGCAACTAGTGCCTGTGATAGACAGTAAACTGTTTGTTCATCAAATTCCATTAAAGATAC
>MU210309.1:0-78405 GCA_017315185.1 Bubo scandiacus | reverse complement strand
TGATGGTTCTGACAGTGATTAATGCTCATCCAGCAAACATACAGGCTTATAGATGTGGTTTAGACTAAATGTAGTTATTAGTAAGGATGAAATGCTGTAAGAATGTTTGTATCCAACTTTCCTTGTTTAGCAGTATTAAGAAGCAAGACCTCAACTGTTCAACCTTATTAGAGACTCCCTTGGTTTTCCCCCTCGAGTGGTGGCCAGGCTCTGGGTGGAACCCAACAGGAGGATAAAATCAGATGTTTCTGCTCAAAGAAAATTGCCAGTTATTTTGGCCTGCTGATTTATATATATGAGGCTGGACCTGCTTGCAGCGATGTTGGATGCCTCACCTACGGATGGACGCATCGCGTAGGATTTCCAGTTTGTGAGGAAGGGTACTCTAAATTCTCGCTGCATCCAGGGCTCCCCAGCAATTGCAGATCTGAAGGTTAGTACCCCCACTGTAGGATGGTTGAAGGAATTGTTAGAAGGAGTAATCATTGTAATTATTGTGATTATTGTGTTCGCTATTATTTTGCCATTCTTAATTTCTTGTGTTAGACAATTGCTGCGGAAAGGCTTGCAAGGAGTTTGGATTGCTCAAAAACAAAAAGAGGGATATGTGGGGATTCTGAAGGATTTCCTGCTAGGAAATCATCATGTGAGCAATCCTGCATATGAGTAAGACTGGCAAAGCCTCAGCTTCGGCGAGGACGTGACGAGGAGATGACCCTGGAAGAATGAGGAGGAACCCAGGAAGGTAAACAACTTAAGGGTGTTCGTCTTGGCAGAGAAGAAGTTTGTACAGTGCTGATGTGGCACTTCTCATCCAATCAGAAGAGAGCCTAAGGAGCATGTGCAAAGCTAACTGTCCAATCAGAAAGAATTGTACCATGTGATTGTACCTTGTGATTCTCACCTGTGTTATAAAAGGCCTGTCCACCATATTAAAGTAGGCATTGCTTAATCACTATGTGATGGGGTGCATGTCTCGAACTCCCATATCCACCCTGCAGCCTGTGGAGGACCCCATGCCGAAGCAGGTGGATGTGCCCTGAAAGAAGCTGCAGCCTGTGGAGAGCCCATGAAGGAGCAGTCTCCTGGCAGGAACTCCAGGCTGTGGAAAGGAGCCCACGCTGGAGCAGGGGAAGAGCATGAAGAGGAAGGAACAGCAGAGACAACGTGCTATGAACTGACTGCAACCCCCATTTCCTGTCCCCCTGTGCTGCTTGCGGGGACGAGGTAGAAAAAATAAAGAGTGAAGCTGGTCCTGGGAAGAAATGAGGGGTGGGGGAAGGTTTTTTAGATTTGTTCTTATTTCTCATTATCCTAGTCTGATTTGATTTGTAATAAATGAAATTAGTTTTCCCCAAGTCGAGTCTGCTTTGCCTGTGATGGTAATTGGTGAGTGATCTCCCTGTCCTTATCTCGACCCATGTGCCTTTTGTCATATTTTCTCCCCCTGTCCAGTTGAGGAGGGGAGTGATAGAGTGGCTTGGTGGGCACCTGGCAGCTATCCAAGGTCAACCCACCATGGGGTGTACAAGAAGTTGGGAGGGGACACAGTCAGGACAGCTGACCCCAACTGACCAAAGGGATATTCCATACCATATAAAGTCATGCACAGCAATAAAATCTGGGGAAAGAAGAAGGAAGTGGGGGGACATTCGGAGTTAGGGTGCTTGTCTTCCCAAGTAACCATTATGCCTGATGAAGCCTTGCTTTCCTGGAAATGGCTAAACACTTCCTGCTGATGGGAAGTAGTGAATAAATTCCTTATTTTGCTTTGCTTGTGCGTGCAGCTTTTGCTTTACCTGTTAAACTCTCTTTCTCTCAACCCAAGTTTTTTCACACTTCTACCCTTCCAATTTTCTCCCCCATCCCATTGTTGGGGGACTGAGTGAGCGGCTGTGTGGTGCTTAGCTGCATACTGGGTTTAAACCACAACACCTTCCAATACCTATGAGGAGGACATCAAGAAGACACAGCCAGGCTCTTCACAATGGTGCATGGTGGGTGTATGAGAGACAACAGGCATAAGCTGATCAAGAGAGTTCCTGACTGGGTGTAAGGAAATAGTTTATCACCATGAGAACAGTCAAGCAGTGAAATAAGGGCTCAGAAAGGTTGTGCAGTCTCTGTCCTTGGAGTTTTTCAGGACCCAACTGGAGAAAACCCTGAGCTGTCTTCATAGCTGACCCTGCTTTGAGCAGGAGGTTGGATTAGAGACCTACTGCGGTCCCTTCCAACCTGAATAATTCTGTAATTCTATTCCATATTCTGTATTGCTCCTTTGTAATCTTAAATACATAATTTAAAAAAATTAACATTAGTATTCCTTTTAAAGCTATATTTAATATATAATTAAATTATATATACATCTTTCAACTCTCAAAATGCAATTTGCAAAAACCATGATGTACTTGAATCTTTCCATTACAACTTGTCAGAACAGAAGTATACAGGGGGAAGCATGATGGGGAAGGCTTTTGCATTTCCCCTAGTGAAAGCAGCATGATTAGGCGGGGGGGGACACACCATCTTATGTGCCTGTACACTAAGGCACACAGCATGGGAAAGAAACAGGAGTTAGGAGTCCATGCACACTTGCAGAGCTATTATTTCACTGGGATTACAAAGATAAAACAATCAAGAACTTGTCGATAAAAATCACTGCTCTCCCCTTATCCACCAAGAAGGTTATCAGGTTGGTCAAGCATGACTCCCCTTTGGTGAAGCCATGCTGACTACTCCAAATCATGTTCTTGTCCTTCATGTGCCTGGAAATGGTTTCCAGGATTAGTTGCTCCATCGCCTTCACAGGGATCGAGGTGAGGCTGACCAGCCTGTAGATCCCTGTGTCCTCCTTTCTATTGTTCTTGAAGATAGGAGCAACATTTGTTTTCCTCCAGTCCCCAGGAATCTCTCCCAATCTCCATGACCTTGAGTGGCCTCTCAATGACATCAGCCAGCTCCCTCATACTTGTGGGTGCATCCCCTCAGGGCCCATGGACTTATGCATGTCCAATTTGTTTAAATGCTCTCTTGACCTGGTCCTCCTCCACCGAAGGTAAGTCTTCCTTGCTCTGGACTTTCCCTCTGGCCTCAAGAACCTGAGATTCCTGAAGGTCGATCTTATTAGTAAATCCTGAGGTGAAGAAGGCATTGAGTACCTTGTCCTTTTCTGTGTCCCTGGTCACCAGATCCCCTGCCCCATTCAGCAGTAGACCCATATTTTTCCTAGTCTTCCTTTTGCTATTTATGTACTTATAGAATCCTTTCTTGTTCCCCTTCACATTTGTGGAGGTTTGAACTCAGCCGGCAGCCAGACGCCACGTGGCCGGCCATTCACCTCCCCCTCCCCCTCTGGTGAAATAGGGGAGGGACTGAGACAGGGAATGTAAACAATGGTGCTCAGATGGCGCAAGAAAGGAGAACTTGCGCAGGGATGAGGGGGGCTATGTGCTGAAACCTACCAGACGCTGATAATGTTGCTAGGATACTATCTTCTGGTCCGGGCAGAAGCTTCTTCTGCCCTTGAGAATGTATATGTTAGCAGTGAGATTGCCCCGGATTCCGGTACAAACTGGCCTGGGGGCTCGGACAGAGGACCGGGAACAACTGAGCCTGCGCAGACCGGCAAGGTGAAAAGTTCATCAGCGAGGAAGAGGAGATACTTCATCTATGCGACCCCTGCCCAGGACTTGAGGAGCTCAATGCGCAGGCGCAAGGGGAGGAGACCTGATTACCATGAGAAGCGAGGGGAGGCGGAGATAGACTATGAATATGTATAGAGGTGTCTTATGAATATACAATACTTTGTAACATATAAGCAAGACAATAGCTACCGGAGGTTGCGCATGCTTGTGGTGGAGCGATCCCCCATGTGCCCAGCGCTGAATAAACATACCTGCTTTACAACCCCAAAGTTGTAGAGTTAATTTTTCCACAAGTCAGGACAAAAAGAAGATAATTCGTAGGTTGAATAAAAAGAAAGAATTTACTAAATATAACAAGAGAACAACAGTAACAATAGTGAGTCCAAAAAGAAAACGAGTAAAGTGCAGCAGTGGCTTACTGAGCGCGGCGACCGCCCCCCCCCCCCGAGCAACAACAAGACCAAACGAGCAGACGGCGCGCATGCAAGCCCAAGTGAAAAGCCGCGAGAGCAAGAGAGAGAGCCCGCCCACCTAAATCCCTGGGCATGACATCACATGGTATGAAATACTCCAATGAAAATTAACTCCATCCTGGTCGAAACCAGGACAGTCTCCACCCCTTATTCCATACTACTGATGTTATGCTCAGGTTTCCAAATACATCTTAAGGAATCACCACCCCCCTTTTTTTTTCCAGGTCTCACAGATATCATTCCCTTAGTCTATGGGCCATCCTTCCACAATGTTTGCTGAGTTCATTTAGTCCATAACTTCGGGTCCCATCTGTTATGACAGTCTATAAGGCTGAAGGAATGAGGCAGAGTTGGCTCAGTCGGTGGAGCAGGAGGCTTTGGATGTGGCACGGGGATGTTGCAAGGCACCAATTGCCATAACAGGGTTATTTGACAGTCTGGTTCATTGGCTATTCTCACCTAAAATCAAATCTCCCTGAGGCACACATCGGATCTCTCCATCCTTCTGCATTACCCACCAAGTGCACCCAGGTGCTTGGGCAAAAGTAATCCCACTCATGGGTTTACCTTTACCCAATGCAGGAGTAACCCAGACGGCCTTCCCCAACATATTCCTAATGCGCACTATGGGGGCTTTATCCCCGTCTACAGTATGTAGGAGGTTTGATTGAGCAAAGCCAGCTTGCTTGGCAGATCCTCTGGTATTGACTAACCAGGTAGCTTTTGCTAAATGCACGTCCCAGTGTGTGAAAGTTCCACCACCCATTGCTCTCAGTGCAGTTTTCAGCAATCCATTGTATCGCTCAATTTTCCCAGAGGCTGGTGCATGGTAGGGAATGTGATATATCCACTCAATGCCATGTTCTTTGGCCCAGGCGTCTATGAGATTGTTTCGGAAGTGTGTCCCATTATCTGATTCAGTTCTTTCTGGCATGCCATGCCGCCATAAGACTTTCTCCTCAAGACCTAAAATGGTGTTCTGGGCAGTGGCATGGGACATGGCATGAGTTTCCAACCAACCAGTGGCTGCTTCCACCGTTGTAAGCACATAGTGTCTGCCATGCCGAGTTTGTGGGAGCGTGATATAATCAATCTGCCAGGCCTCCCCATATTTATATTTTAACCATGGTCCTCCATACTAAATGGGCTTTAACCGTTTGGCTTGCTTGATTGCAGCACATGTCTCACATTCATGGATTACCTGTGCAATAACATCCATGGTTAAGTCCACCCCTCGGTCACGAGCCCATCTATATGATGCATCTCTTCCCTGACGGCCTGAGGAGTCATGGGCCCAGCGAGCCATAAATTGTTCACCCTTATGTTGCCAGTCCGGATCTACTTGAGACACCTTAATCTTGGCAGCCTGATCCACCTGTTGGTTGTTCTGATGTTCTTCAGTGGCCCGGCTCTTGGGTACATGAGTGTCTACATGGTGTACTTTCACAACCAGATTCTCTACTCAAGCAGCAATATCTTGCCATAATTCAGCAGCCCAGACGGGTTTGCCTCTGCGCTGCCAGTTGCTCCATTTCCACTGCTGTAACCACCCCCACAGCGCATTTGCCACCATCCATGAGGCAGTATAGAGGTAGAGCACCGGCCACTTTTCTCGCTCAGCGATATCCAAGGCCAACTGGACGGCTTTCACCTCTGCGAACTGACTCGATTCACCTTCTCCTTCAGCAGCTTCAGTAACCCGTCGTGTGGGGCTCCATACAGCTGCCTTCCACCTTCAATGTTTTCTCACAATGCAACAGGACCCGTCGGTAAACAGGGCATATTGCTTCTCATTATCCGGTAGCTCAGTATATGGTAGGACCTCTTCAGCACGTGCTACCTCTTCCTCTGGCGCCATTCCAAAATCTTTGCCTTCTGGCCAATTTGTAATCACGTCCAGTATTCCTGGATGGCTGGGGTTTCCTATTCAAGCCCATTGTGTGATTAATGTAACCCATTTACTCTACGTGGCATCAGTTGCATGGTGTGTAGAGGGGACACTCCCTTTGAACATCCAGCCCAGCACTGGCAGTCGGGGAGCCAGGAGGAGCTGTGCTTCAGTCCCAATCACCTCTGAAGCAGCTCGGACCCCTTCATATGCTGCCAGTATCTCCTTTTTGGTCGGAGTATAGCGGTCTTCTGATCTTCTGTATCCCCGACTCCAAAACCCCAGGGGTCGACCCCGAGTCTCCCCTGGTGCTCTCTGCCAGAGACTCCAGGTAGGGCCATTCTTCCCAGCTGAAGTGTAGAGCACATTTTTAACATATTGCCCTGTCCGAAATGGCCCGAGGGCTACTGCATGAACTATTTCCTGCTTAATTTGCTCAAAAGCCTGTCGCTGCTCCGGGCCCCATACAAAATTATTCTTTTTCCGAGTCACTTGATAGAGAGGGCTTACAATCTGACTGTAATTTAGAATGTGCAGTCTCCAGAAACCCACAACACCCAAGAAAGCTTGCGTTTCCTTTCTGTTAGTCGGTGGGGACATAGCTGTTATTTTATTAATCACCTCAATTGGAATCTGACGACGTCCATCTTGCCATTTTACTCCTAAAAATTGGATCTCTTGTGCAGGTCCCTTGACTTTACTATGCTTTATGTCAAAACCGGCTCTCAGAAGGATTTGGATTATTTTCTCCCCTTTCTCAAAAACTTCTTCTGCTGTATTACCCCATATAATGATGTCATCAATGTATTGTAAATGTTCTGGGGCTTCATCTTGTTCCAGTGCAGTCTGGATCAGTCCATGGCAAATGGTGGGGCTGTGTTTCCACCCCTGGGGCAGTCGATTCCAGGTGTATTGGACACCCCTTCAGGTAAAAGCAAACTGTGGCCTGCATTCTGCTGCCAGAGGGATGGAGAAAAATGCGTTAGCAAGATCAATCGTGGCGTACCACTTGGCCACCTTCGATTCTAGTTCATATTGCAGTTCCAGTATGTCTGGCACGGCAGCACTCAGCGGTGGCGTGACTTCATTCAGGCCATGATAGTCCACTGTCAATCTCCACTCTCCATTAGACTTTCGCACTGGCCATATGGGGCTATTAAAGGGGGAGCACGTCTTGCTGATGACTCCTTGGCTCTCTAGCTGACGAATCAGTTCATGGATAGGGATTACAGAGTCTCGATTGGTGCAATATTGCCGTCGGTGCACGGTTGTAGTGGCAATTGGCACCCGTTGTTCTTCAACACTCAGCAATCCCACAACAGAAGGATCCTCTGAGAGACCAGGCAACACAGACAGCTGTTTAATTTCTTCTGTTTCCAAGGCAGCTATACCAAAAGCCCACCGATACCCTTTTGGGTCCTTAAAATACCCTCTCCTGAGATAGTCTATGCCAAGAATACATGGAGCGTCTGGGCCAGTCACAATGGGGTGTTTTTCCCACTCTTTTCCACTTAGGCTCACCTCGGCCTCCAATACAGTCAAGTGTTGAGACCCCCCTGTCACTCCTGAAATACAAACGGGTTCTGCTCCTTTAAAATTTGATGACATTAGGGTACATTGAGCACCACTGTCCACTAGAGCCTTATACTGCTGGGGGTCAGATGTGCCAGGCCATCGAATCCACACAGTGCAGTAAACTCGGTTGTCCCTGTCCTCCGCCTGGCTGGAGGCAGGGCCCCTCTAATGTTGGTCATAATACTCACTAACAACAAATAGGCTAGTGTGGTGTGCACGGGTTTCAGCCTCATCTTGATCACTCACTTCTTGTGAATACAAGTCAGGAGTTCTTCTCATAGGATCATGAGCAAAGTCGACCTTTCTGCTCTGTTTGGGCACTTGATTACTGGAAACCGGAGCAGCATTTCTCCTGAAAGGACCACGTTCTGTACTTGTTCTTCCTTCCAGCTCACGTACCTGCTTTTCTAGGAGGTAGGTAGGTTTTCCATCCCATTTCTTCATGTCTTCCCATAGTCACGCAGGCGATGCCACAGCTTCCCCCGTGGTGTGTACCGGTTCTCTCGAGTAGAGAAACGATTGCTCTTAATAGCCGAGATTCTGGTCCGTGCACGTGGGGAGTAGGACATGTTCTCCTTAAGTTGCTGGACATCTTGAGATAATTTGTTCACAGCTGCGATGATGGGGGAAGAAACACTTTCTTCATATTGTCGTAGTCAGCGAGCCAGTTCATTCAATGTTGGTCCCTCTTCGTCTGTCCAGTCCATTAGTGCTAATGCATTGGCATATGATGAGGGTGTGCTCCGTACAAAAGTCCTCCACATGGGCTGGGTGCATTGGACTTCATCTGGATCTGTGGGTAGCCGTGCATTATCTGGGTCATAGTAAACTACCTCCCACACAGCTAGCTCCCTCAAGTATTGAATGCCTCTTTCCGTAGTGGTCCACTTACTTGGTCGACATGTCAAGTTGTCCTTGAAGGGATACCTCTCCCTCACACTTGACAGAAGTCGCTTCCAGAGACTAAGATTTTGTGTCTCCTTTCCAATGGCTTTGTCAGTGCCCCCTTCCCTAGACAGGGATCCCAGCTGCCTCACCTCCCTGCCCTCTAGTTCCATGCTATTGGCCCCACTATCCCAGCACCGAAGCAGCCAGGTAACGAGTTGTTCACCTGGATGGCGGCTGTAATCTTTTCTTATGTCTCACAACTCACTCAAGGACAAGGATTGGGTGACTATTACTGGCTCTGCCTCCTCCTGTTCTCATGATGGGCCTGGTTCTTCATCACCCTGTACACTGCGAGGGGATTTTCTTGTGTATTTCTTCTTCTGTATGGGAGCAACTGACACTGTCATGGGTTGGTTCTCTGGTTCATCTGCAGCGCCCGTCCTCGGGCTTGTAGTGGCTGCAGTTTCTGTTACTTGGTTAATCTTAAATAGTAGCTTAACCATAAACAAAACCCGAACCACATGCAGGAAAACACTAGCTCCTAACAGCACGGTAACCATGTTTATGTCAACATTCCACAGATATTTGAACCCCCCAAATTTCTCAAACACAGCTGTAAATAATGACTGCATGCTATCATAGATGAGCATCACATAGTACAACAGAAACAAAACCTTAACCCACCTCTCATGGAAGGTGAGCATCAGCATGGGAAACACGTATTGCAAACGAGGTGATAAGATCTTAAGGAGCCAAGCAATCCACATTTTACCCGTTTTGTTGTTATCTCAAACAAAAAGAAAAGCCTTGGTGCCCCACGTTGGGCGCCAAAAACTGCGGAGGTTTGAACTCAGCTGGCAGACAGACGCCACGTGGCCGGCCGTTCACCTCCCTCTCCCCCCTCTGGTAAAATAGGGGTGGGACAAAAGAAGAGAATTTGTGGGTTGAATAAAAAGAAAGAATTTACTAAATATAACAAGAGAACAACAGTAACAATAGTGAGTTCAAAAAGAAAATGGGTAAAATGCAGCAGTGGCTTACCGAGCGCGATGACCACCCCCCCCCAGCAACAACATGGCCCGACGAGCAGACGGCACGCGTGCAAACCCCCAGCAAAAAAAAACGAGAGAGAGAGAGAGAGCGAGCGAGAGAGCCCACCCACCTGGGCATGACATCACATGGTACTCCAATGAAAATTAACTCCATCCTGGTCGAAACCAGGACAAAGAGTTAAAATTAGAACTGATGAGAGCCCCTGCTTTGGGCTTGCCAGATGTGACTAAACTTTTTTTGTTATTTGCCTATGAAAAACAGGGAGTGGCCCTGGGAATTTTAGCCCAAAGATTGGGACCCTACAAGCGAGCAGTAGCATATTTTTCCAAACAATTGGATGAAGTCAGCAAAGGAAGGCCAGGATGCCTCCAGACAGTAGCAGCTGTCATCATAATCATTCAAGAGGCTCGCAAGTTTACCCTGGGGCAGAAGATGATCATTCACACTTCCCATGCAGTAACTTCCGTTTTGGAACAAAAAAGCGGACATTGGTTATCACCATCTAGATTTTTAAAATATCAGGCAGTCCTAACAGAGCAGGACAATGTGGAAATTATTACATCTACAATAGCTAACCCTGACTCTTTTCTAAGTGATAAACAGGAAACTGACCCCATTATACATGACTGCATAGAAACAATTGAAACCATCTATGTGAGTAGACCTGACCTGAAAGAAGAACCATTGGAAGAAGGCAACCATACCTGGTATACGGATGGAAGCAGTTTTGTGAAAAATGGAGTCCGAAGGGCTGGGTATGCGGTGACAACAACAGATCAGGTAATAGAAGCAAAACCTCTCCCAAAAGGTACATCAGCACAGAGGGCGGAGATAATTGCCTTAACGAGAGCACTGGAGCTCGCTGAAGGACTATGTGTAAATATATGGACAGATTCAAAGTATGCCTTTGGTGTAGTGCATGCTCATGGAGCAATCTGGAAAGAATGAGGACTTTTAACTACACAAGGAAAAAGTATTAAACATGCAGATATGATATTGCGACTTTTGGAAGCAATCCGACTTCTGACAGCTGTGGCCATCATGCATTGTAGAGGACATCAGAAAGGTAACACTGACAAGGAGGTGGGTAACAAATTGGCTGATTATGAGGTGAGGCAAGCAGCAGAACAAGGTGAGATATTAAGTTTGATTCCTGAAAAATCTCTATCATTACCTGAAACAGTAAAATATGATGAAAAAGATAAAAAGCTAATCAAGGACTTAAAAGCTAATATTGATTCATCAAATTGGGCAACAGTAGAAGACAATCAAGTAATAGTTCCCTTTAGAATATTGTGGACATTAGTAAAAATTGAACATGACAAAACTCACTGGGGAACAGAAGCTCTGTATAATTCTCTCTCTAAGCAAATAATAGCCTGAAGCTTGTTTCAAACTGTGAGAAATATGGTTAACAGATGTCAGAAATGTTTGAAAAATAACCCAAAAGTAGAGCACCAAGTAAAGTTTGGAAATATTAGCAAAGGATGTGTTCCAGGTCAAAGCTGGCAAATAGACTTCTCAGAATTGCCTAGAAAAGGGGGGTATAGATCTCTGTTAGTATTAACAGATACCTATTCCGGTTGGCCTGAAGCATTTCCCTGTCGAACTAATAAAGCTCAAGAAGTGACTAAAATTCTGTTAAGGGAAATTATCCCTCGGTTTGGAGTCCCTGAAATGATCTCTTCAGTCAGAGGGCCGCATTTTGTGTCACAAGTGGTACAATTAGTTAGTAAACTGTTGGAAATCAATTGGAAATTGCATACAGCTTATCATCCCCAAGCAAGTGGGCAAGTAGAAAAAATGAATCATTTAATAAAAACACAGTTAAGCAAAATCTGCCCAGAAACCAGCTTGAGATGGGATCAAGCCCTTCCAATTGCCTTATTAAGAATTCGAACCAAACCAAGAACCAAAGAAAAATTGAGTCCCTTTGAAATTTTATACGGGAAACCATTCCAAACTAGATATCAAGGACAAGATCTCACTCAAGTCGGAGAAATGAGCTTACAACAATATTTAATAGCAGTAAAAAAACAATTGGAGGAAGTAAACAAAATAGTTATGTCAACCAGGGTATGGGGATTAGATTCCCCGGTGCACTTATTTAAACCTGGGGATTGGGTTTATGTTAAAACTATTTCAGGTCACCCCCTCGAAGAAAAGTGGACAAAAGACTTTAATTACTGTCCAACATAACACAGAAAGGATACATCAAATAATAGAACGAGTGAAGTCAGACGGATAGCACCATTGGTAGGATGTGTTTACGGACTATTCCCCGTCAACTACCAAAGTCTTAAATATACTGACTCACCTGACATTAATGTTACTAATAATCACGATAGTATTGACGATAGTAAATATTATCTTTTGGTGTAAATTGAGGAACCTTACAGAGCAAATATGGGCCTTACAAACAATAATGAAATATAATGAAACCCTTTTGACTGCAAAATAATTTGCTTAAGGAAAAGGGAGGAAATGAAAGGAAGTTGCTACAAGTATACTTGAAATTGCTAATGTACAGGGACCTGTAAAGTAAGACATTTAGTTTTAACGTTAACCATCACTTGTGTTTTACTAGCTTTTATTTTTCCCATATTTTACTGCAATGTATGTAATTACATTTATACTTTTTTCCTAACTACCCTCTGTAGTCTTACCCACTTGTAAGATGTTTTGAAACCTTTAACTCCTTGCCTAGTGAAGATAAGACAGACCTTGGACAGTCTGAAAAACTCCCTGAGTACATCCCTAATAGCAGGAACCTAAAAAACAAGTTTCTAAGAAGACGCCAGTGTCAAGATAAGCGACTGGAAGCTGGTCTAAACTAACCTCCTTGGAACAAACAGGAGCTGAAGGACGGATGAGGTAACTCTATGACCATATATGGACACGAGCAACCTAAAGTTCACTAACGGACAGTGTGAGGAAGACTATGTGGACCCCTAAGGAGGGGAGAAGACCCTCACTCTATTTTTACTACGCATGCTCAGACTATGTAAATGAATTCTGAGAACCCATTAGCATAAGACTGCCTTTTCTAAGAAATCTGATGCATATGTATGGTTTTTGTGTATATTAGTCAGAGAGTTTTGTTAGTAAGTGCGGCACTTGTGGTGGAGCGATCCCCAGTGCTGCCCAGCGCTGCGAATAAGGAATACCTGCTTAACAGTTATACTCAATTCTGACTGTTGAGTGAAGCTCTTTGTTTCAGTATTGCCTTTATATAGTCTTTTTTATGCATGCACAATAGGTTGTTCCAGAAGGTTCTCATTTTCTCTGGCTTGTACCTGTGCAGTTAGACAAGTTCTGTCTCTGGGCAACAACAGGAGGGACGGAGAGAGAAACGGCCCACCACCCCACCTCCGCAGAGCTTGCTTCGCTTCCCCCGCACAGGGCATCCCACCTGAGTTGTTTGAGACATCCTCTTTATGAACAGTTTCTTGTTTATGAACAGTTTGTGACATAGCCATAATCCTGACACCACCTCTACTCCTCAAAGCATTGTGGACAATAATGGGGGGGATGTTTATATCCTTGTGAGAATTGATTAAAGGTGTATTGTGTCCCTTTCTTGACAGTTTCATTCCTAACTCATCAGCTTGTTGTCTGTTTAGAACACTAATTTGGGGCCCTGTATCAAATAAAAACTCTAAACTTATCCATCTCAGACCCATAGAAATATATATGTAAGGCTCCTTGTCAGCAGACCATTGGTAGGAATTCACCATGCCAAGTGGACAGCCGGAACCCCACACCACGTCTTCTAGTTTTTTAACTCTTTCAGTTCCCCTCAGAATGTCACAAAAGGGTTAAGTTTCCCTTCCTGAGGGGGATGTGTGAAAGGTGGATTGCCCATGTAGCATTGCTCAGGGTGCCCCCAATACCAATAACTTTCGCCAAAGATCATTCCTTCCTGGATCATAAGGTCGACCGGGCCTGACTTGGTGTTGTGGTTTAAACCTGGCCGGCAGCCAAACACCATGCAGCCACTCGCTCACCCTCCCCTGCCCAGGGGATGGGGGAATCAATTGGAGGGGTAAAGGTAGGGAGACTCATAGGTTGAGATAAAAACAATTTAATAATTGTAATAAAATAAAACAATAACAATAATAGAAAGTACAAATGGGTAATGCACAACGTGATTGCTCACCACCCTGTTCCTGGCTAGTGATCCTGAAGAAATCACAGATCCCAAAACCACAATCCTGGAAGCAAGAGAAAATCTCCTCCTTCCTAGCTGCCCCTCATTTATATACATAGCATGACATTACATGATATGGAATATTCCATTGGCTAATTTGGGTCCGGTGCTCTGGCTCTGCTCCCTCCCAGCTTCTTGTACACCTGCGCGCTAGCAGGACATGGGAAGTTGGAAAGTCCTTGATCTCTTAGCAATAACTGAAAACATCAGTACATTATCAACATTCTTCTCATATCAAATCCCATACTGAATCCAAAGCACAGCACTATTCTAGCTACTAAGAAGAAAAATTAACTATCCCAGCCGAAACCAGGATGAGGAGGCCACTCAGGGTGGAGTTTTTGGCTAGCTTGATGGACCTTCCTATTTCTGTCCACACCACTGCCCAGGTCATTCCATCCCATGTCGCGCCGATAAGCAACCATATCATGTAACACTTCCGCCCATGTTAAAACATGCGCAGCTGGAGTTGGAGGATTTTACGGGTACCGTTCGTTGGCCCTCTGTACCCTTTCTCTGAGGGACTGGACATGTATCTTTAAAGCATGTGGGAGTCCTCTAATAAGAGGTTGTGAGAGATGAGAAACCAGGCCTGTGAGAAACTAAGAATAACAGCCTGAGAAAGCAAAAGTTGAGGCTGATCAAAGAAATGCCTCAAACACTCGCAAGACAAAACTATGAGTCACAGGGCGCATTCTGTGGAGGTCGAAGCTGATAAGGCTTCCAGAATAACACAAGATGGGGCTGGAGGAGGGAGCCCTGTGAAGACAGGACGGCTCTGCTCTGGTGCACCTGGCCAAAACCTCAAGGGCCATCTGTCCGGTGAATGACCTTTGCTTCATTATCCATGAAATGCATATTAAAGTTAACACCCCTCAATATGCTAACGAGGGCTAACATGATCATGCTAATTACATCATCCCATGAAACACCTTACCCCTCCCCGTACATGGGATACGTAGGTATGTGGGTCGACCTGGGGGACGGACCCAAGGAAAGTGGGTATAAATCAGGAAGGGGGGGGTGGCGCCGAGAGAGTGCAGTGAAGCGAAGAAGACGGATGCAAGCGAAAAAGACGGCTGCCTCCTGTGCCTCCTGGAACCCTCGTCGGCGGGATCAGCGCAGAAACCCAGACCGGTGATCTGTATTTCCCCATTCCCTCTATCTCCCTCTTTTCCCTTTCCCATTAAGAAATGCAAGGCATATTGTATTGCTTGCCACAACTTGCTATATGCTTAGCCAACTATTGTGTGTTCAATTAGTACATTGTGAGTAGTTAATAAATATTTGGACTTGGAGACTTGTTGTCCGCTCCATTGGGGATTTGAGAATCTGAGTCACTTGTCCCTCGTCTGAGCGGGACGTGACAGAGGTCTAAGGTGGCTGGGATCCACCGGCACAGCAATCTTTATTCCATGCCGCCCCCTCTCATCCATCGCCTGAATACAAGCCGCCTGTTGTACTCTTTCCACCAATTCCAACAATCCCTTCACCTTGTTAGTAACAGGTTCTCCCCTCTCCTTGGGGTCCACACCCCCAGCCCAATAAGTCACTTGAGATGATATCGTATCGACTGGTTACCTGCCAGCCTGATCTGGAGTTTGCTAAACTTGGGTCCTGTCCAGGGGGTCGTGCAGATGGTAGTTTGGCCTTCCCACCTTACGGACCCATATGCCTTTCTGTTTTGCTGAGAGGTCGCATATTCCTTTCCTCCACTTCTTCTATTCCCTCAAAACTGCTTTTATCAGGATCTCCCCAGGTGTCTCCATCCCAATTCTCAGGATCTACACTCACGATTAACTTTTGAATCTGGACAATACTGGGGTTTTTTTTTGCTTGAGCCAACATGATTTCATTTTTTTCTTCTAATAAACATGTCCGCTGTCTTTCTCATTGCAATTCTCTCTTTAAACAATCTATTTCTAATTGTTTCTTTAAATAATCTTTTTCTACCATTCCAGAGTAGTCTTGTGCCTGAATCAAACAAGCACCTAAGATGGCGCACATGGTTCCTTTACCTCTGCTGTCCCAAAAACTTCCATGGCTTTGTTCTAACTTTTCTACAACTGCCACCAGATCAGACCATTTCTCCTTCATCCACTGTACATCTGGGGGAGAAGGGGCACAGCTGTGCCTCCGTAATAGCTTCTCTATTGACATCCTGCCAACTATACCAATTAAAATGTTGTGGAGGCTCTCAAGATAAACAAGACAAATACTCAAAATAAAATTTGAGAAAAATCAATTAGCACTCCAGCAATCATTAATAAACTACAGATTCGGATGTCCATGAGAGGAAAGTATTACTACACAGCCAATTCAAGGAATTCCTAGGATTTAATGACAATCCAAAACACTTGGTCACTCACCTAAAAAGTGAGGGCTCTCAACCTTGAGGAGTTTCCTTGGGCAGTGTCCCGACCTGACATAAAAAGGCCTGAACCATAGGCCTCAAACCAAAGCCTGAACCATAGGCCTCGAACCAGAGTTGACTTCTGAGTGAGCCTCCCGATTAGCATCATTTCAGCATGAAATATGACCATGGTAATATCCTCTGAAAACTATAGATAAAGAATATATTTTTTTGGACCCTAAGCTAGCTGTTTCCTAGAAGACAGGGACTCCTCGGACGCGCCCGGGATCCTGGCCAGATCCGGGATGCACCCGAGTGAAGTGAAACCAATCTACCAGATGTTTTCGTGCCCTTTTTTTTATATGATTTGTTTGTTAAACTGTATAAAAGCAGGACCCTCTCACAGCAAAGATGGAGACCTCACCTACGAGTGGACGCACTGCGTAGGACTTCCCAGTTGCTGGGAGCAGTTCTCCGATCCTTCGCTGTGACGGGGCTCCCCAGCTGGAGCACGGATCTGGATGATGGTAAAGTATTAGGGCAACTGGTGATGTATCTTTCTTAATCACTGTAGCTAACTTTATGTAGTAATGATCAGGTGCATTACCTTGCTTGTTCTTTATCAGGTGCATTACCTTGCTTATTCTTTCTGCTGCTTTAAACTAAAGTAAAATAAGCTTATCTTTTTAACTTGGTGTCTGTGTCCTTTCTGTTGACCCCGTCAATTGGCAAAACATGACCCAAGGAGAGAGTCCTTGACTGCAGCCTTGCTGCTCCAAAGAGGACTGGCTCAAAATGGCTCCCCCAGGGGACTCCATTTATACCCGAGCTGAATCTGATCTGTGGTCAATATCAGCTCTTATTGACTGAGGGCCCCAATTACCGTAAAGACATGAAAAAAATGGCACAAAAAAGAGTCACCAACCATTGTGTCTCAACAGTTGGAAAGCCCCACCTTCATTGGGGTGCGTGCACCTGCCACACCATTGTGAGAGAACTAGATGAGCTGTGTGGGTACCTTATCTAGCTTATGATGTGTCCTGTGATTTTGTCTATGAAGATGCAGCCATTGTCTCTTGGAAGCACGCTAAAGGACATGTAACCCTGGAGCATAACACTAATATTTTTATAGCCTGCTTCATCACAACATATGTGTGTCTAGAGCACATAGTACAACCTCTTAAATGCACTGCGCAGTAATTACCTTTATCACGATATAGACTCCATGATGTGCATGGACCCCACTGATCCAGACCCTGATCCTGACCCACAGACTTACTTCCCAGCTTGACTTCAGACCTGCCTCTTCACTGTAAGCTTGCCTGGCAATTGCTGGACTCTGTCTTACCCTGGTTGCTGTCTCCAGACTTGACCCTGACCATGACTTTCTGACCCATCTTCCCATCTTGACCTCAGACCTGCCTCATCACCACAGACTTGTCTGATGATCTGGACTCTTGTCTGAACAACCTTGGCTTCTGTGTTCACCTCACTCTGGTACTGTGGGACTGGGCCCTTGTTGGTGGGGCAAGTGCTTCTGCCAGACTTATTACGATGCTTAGCTCCCAGCTCCCCGTCCCTGAAGGAGCAGCTGGCCCTCACTACTCCCTGACAGGTAAGTCAGGGAGCAGCAAGTCCTGTGATGGTAACCAGGGTCAGTCAACAGTCCAGATCACCAGAAAAGTCCATCATGATGAGGCAGGCCTGAGGTTAAGCCAGGAAGTAAAATCAGCAAGTCAACATCCAGATCAGCAAGGTACAAGTCCAGGCACGGGCATGACTGCAACATAGCTTGGACAAGGTCCAAGGGCAAAGGCTTAAATGCAGCTTCCAAGCAAAGCAGGGGAGGCCCTCAGTGAGGCATCTCCCAACTCTTTCTCACAGAGCTTTCCCAGTAGTCTGATCCCAGGTTACATGGGTGCACCATATCATAGCTGGCAGAGGCTGTCAAACCCCTGGGCAGGAGTGTGTATGTGTGTGTGTGTGCGCGCGTGCACATGTTCTCAAGGCCCTGACACTTGTCATCTGGCAAGGGCCAGGACCTGGTCCTAAGACTGGGTTTGACATGTAATATGACAACACAGAAGTCTGCCCGCAGCATCCATTATGCACAGCATCACATTTGGCTTCAGTTTTAACTTCATCTTGGGTTTTCTCAGAGCCATTTGTCACCATTTTTTCAGGGATTTCTGGATGCTTCTTTAGTTTACTGATGGATCCAAGGAGGAGAAATTAATATAGTCCAGAGCAAGAGTTTTGGAAGTACCTCAAGATCTGAAGTGCCTTCCATCTTGTGTCAATCTAGCATACTTTAAGGGGAAAAGATGCTTTGGCCCTTCCTGAAAAGCAGGCTCCTTCCCAGCGTTGTCAAATTGGATACTTGGGCTAGGAGAAGAAAAAACTGGGAGAGGGGTGATTTCATGTGAAAATTTTTGTGGGGAGAAACTGGTTTATTGTCCCTCGAAGAAACACCCCCTACAAAAATCTTTGGGGGAGTTTCCTCCAAAAAAGGAAGAAAATGTTTTCATCCATCACCTTTCCCCTGGGGTTTGAAAATGGTTGGTGGGGTGGGGGTGGGGAGAGAAGGAAAACAGTTTTCACTGGAAGCTGAGTGTTGTGGAGGGGAGTTTTTCATTCTCATACAACACACATTTTCAGAATATGTGTGTGTGGGGATACCTCTGCTTTTGATGGTGTTGTGCTAGATCTTATTTTTTTATACTATCACATCTACCCAGTCACAGGAGTGCATAAGTGAAAAACTCGCCCCTAATTCCTATGGGGGGATAGTAACATGGCAATTCATTAGCACTGTCATCCACCTCCCATTTCTGAGGCATGGACAAGAATGTCAGACCTGACTCATTTCAGCTGACAACTGAGAGAGATTAGAATGTGATCTCAGAATGCCCTATCATTGGATGGCAGCCAAAGACACACCACCTTGTTTACCCTGGAAGTGCGTCAAGACAGGTAGCTCCTCTCACTGGCTGTGCAGATCACCCTATTGCAGCTTTTGTCACATAGAATCATGGAAAAGTCTAGGCTGGAAGGGACCTCTGGAGATCATCTGGTCCAACCTTCTGTGGAAAGCAGGGCCTTAGATTAGTTTCTCTATGGCCCCATCAAGCTGAGTCTTGAATATTTCCAGTAAGGGAGAGTCCACCACTTCTCTGAGAAATCTATTCCAGTGTTTAATTGTTCTCACAGTGAAGAATTTTTCTCTTATACCCAAACAGAACTTCCCCTGAAGCAACTTGTGCCCATTACCTCTCGTCCTGACACTGTGCTTACTTGTGAAGAGAGTATATCCACCAGTAAACCCAATACCAGGCCCCCACCCTCTCAGGCCTTCTCTTCTCTAGGTTAAAGAAACCCAGTGCCTTCAACTTTTCTTCATATGTCAACTTCTCCAACCCTCTGATCATCTTGGTGGCCCTCTGCTGGACCTTCTCCATTTTTTCAATATCTCTAACGGGGGACTAAAACTGGAAACAGTATTCAAGGTGTGGCCTAAAAAAACACCAAGTAGAAGAATCGCATCCCTTGAGCTGCTGGCTATACTCTTGCTGATGCAGCTCAGGACACAGTTTGCCTTCACTGCTGTCAGGGTCCAGTGCTGACTCACATTCAGCTTGCAGACCACCAGGACTTCCAGGTCCTTCTCAGCAGAGCTACACCCCATCCAGTCAAACCCCAGGCTGTACGGCTGCTTGGGATTGTGCCATCCCAGGTGCAGGACTGTATTGGATTTACATGGGAAGGTTTTGGTAGTGGGGATGGGCTGCAGGAGTGGCTTCTGTGTGAAGACACTAGGAGATACCCCCATGTCAGACAGTTTCAGACAGCTCCAAGACAGACCTGCTGATGGCCAAAGCTGAGCCATTCAGCAATGTTGGTAGCACCTCTGTGATAACACATTTAAGAAAGGGCAAAAAATGCTGTGCAACAGCAGCTGGGAGAGAGGAGTGAGAAAATGTGAGAGAAACAACCCTGCAGACACCAAGGTTAGTGAAGAAGGAGGAGGAGAAGGCATTCCAAGTGCCGGAGCAGCGATTGCCCTGCAGCCTGTGGAAAAGACCAAAAGACTCTATCTAAGGAGTCCAGTGAGGAACAGGAGACAGGACTAGAGACAAGTCTACAATGTAGGTTTAAAGCCCATGAAGGAGATAGAGCCTGGAGACAAGCGACAACATATGTACAAGGGGATCCATTCAGGTAAGAACCTACCTACAGTGTGAAGTGCTAAGGCTTGGACAACCAGCCCAAGCCAGAGTTGACCTATAGATGAATCCTGTATATTTTATAACTGATAGCCATTGTCCTAATAGGTATTATACTAAGTTATAACAAACCACCTATTCTGATGTGTATTGAAGCCTGAACAACAGGCCCTGAGCCGAAGCTGCTAACTCAGTATGTAATCATTAGTGAAATATGTATGGAGGATGTAGCTATCTTGAATGTATCTTTATCTTTCTTTGTGTGTGGATAAAATAACAGGGTCATGGAGACCTTAGTCTGGCACTGTGGCCTGATGTGAGACCTTGCGCATAATCCAATTAGATAAGCAGAGGAACTCCCTTAGCTTCTCCCTTGAGCCCTGGCCAGGCTCTGGGGGAACCTAATGTGAGATTGAAACCAGATATTTCCGCTTAAAACAAAGGTGCCAGCTATTCTGGCTTGCTGATTTTTGGGTATATAAGGCTGGGCCCGCTCACAGTGACTTTGGATGCCTCACCTACGGGTGGACGCACCGCGTAGGATTTCCCACTTGCCGGGACAGGCTCTCCAAATCCTCGCTGTAACCGGGGCTGCCCAGCGACTGCGGATCTGGATGATGGTAACGTATGCAAGTGGTGATGGATCTTTCTTAATCACTATTCTCTCTCTCAGGTAGTAATGATTTGATGCATTACCCTGTATTTTCTTATTTGTTTAAGTGCACTATTCTGTCTTTTCTTACTGTATGCTTTCTGTATTATTCTGTTATATTATTTAGTTATTTCCATTAAAATATTCCTACTCTTTTCACTCTGGTGTCTGAGTTTAATTGGTATTCCTAATCAGCAAAACACAGTGTAAGTCTGAGGGCTATCTGGGACAGGACCAGAGACAGGTACAAGTAGAATAAGAAAATCTTTTCATCCAAGATAAGAAGTGACAGGTGCCACACTCCCCAACTTCTGGCAGAATCTCTGCCCCTACGGGCAGACATGTCCCACTTGTCCCAGAAGTCCTTCCCTTCTTTCAGTCACATGGTCTGCTTATTCCACCTCTTTTTGCCCTGGGGGTCACTGTTTTGTAAAACAGCATACCCTGTGTGTTTAGAGATTGCCCTCTAATTGGCAGGACCAGACACCTCTTCCTGTTTCCCCAGAAGTACATCAGAAAAGGAAGACCCTGCCCACCACATACAGAGAAGCTGCCATTTTTTGACAAGGTCATACCCCATGTGTTTTCATGCTGCTCTGTGATTGTCTGGTTGCCCCTATTTGAAAATGTCATATATGCACATGTTCTCAGAGCACCCTCTGATTGGCTCCCAGTTTTCTTTGGACCAGGAAGTGCTCATATCTAAAAAAATATGTTTTTATATATATAAAAACATATATTTTCTTAAATTATACATAGATACACTTTATGTACATATTCTGTTGGATTTGTGTGTGGAGGGGTTTTGGTTGCAGGGGAGGGGGCTACAGACGTGGCTCCTGCGAGAAGCTTCTCAAAGCTCCCCTGGCTCCAGGTCGGACCTGCCTCTGGCCAAGGCCAAGCCATTTAGCGACAGTGGCTGCACTTCTGTGATAACATATTTAAGAAGGCGAACCTGAGAGGAGGAGGAGGAGTTGCCAGGGAAATACCTATGCAAACACCAAGGTCAGTGCAAGAAAGGAGGAGGAGGAGGGAGGGAGGTGTGCCAGAGCAGAGACTCCCCTGCAGCCCGTGGTGAGACAGCAGGCTGGCCCACTGCAGCCCATGGAGGTCCATGGTGCAGCAGATGCCCACCTGCAGCCCGTGGAGGACACCGTGCCGGAGCAGGTGGCTGCACCTGAAGAAGGCTGTGACTCTGAGGGAAGCCCACACTGGAGCAGTCTGTCACTGGGAGGATTGTGACCCACGGGAGGGACCCACACTGGAGCAGTTTGTGAAGAACTGAAGTCTGTGGAATGAACTCATGTCAGAGAAAGTTCATGGAGGACTGTCTCCCATGAGAAGTACCCCACGCTGGAGCAGGGGAAGAGTGTGAGGAGTCCTCCCCCTGAGGAGGAAGGAGCAGCAGAAACAATGGGTGATGAACTGACCGCAACTACCATCCCCTACCCCCCCTGTGCCGCTGAAGGGGAGGAGGTAGAGAAATTGGGAGCAAAGCTGAGCCCAGGAAGAAGGGAGGGGTGGGGGGAAGGTATTTTTAAGATGTGGTTATACTTCTCACTGTCTTAGTCTGTTTGATTGTTAAATTAAGTGGTGGTGGCAGTGTTTAAATTAAATTGATGGGTTTTTTTCTTGCACTGTGGAGAGCTGAGAGGTAGGTCTGAGTTTTTGGTGGCAAGTGAAATAAGTGCAGAGCTGTAATGTGAGTGTGAGAAGAATAGGTGTGGGAAGCTGAGTGTAAGCAGGCTGGATAACCTGGCTGTGGAATCTTGTGTACTAAGCATGACTCCCCACCTGCCATCACCCTTCCGCTGCTGGCCAGGGGAGAAGAGTCTGGAGTGAAAAAGTAAAGTTGAGCCTGGGAAAATGGGAAGGAAAGGTATTGTTTTAATGTTTGTCTTTTTGTTTCTCACTACTTGACTCAGTCATTACATTTTTATTTTAATTGGCAATAAATTAAATTAATTTTCCCCAAGTCGAGTCTGTTTTGCCTGTGATGATAATTGGTAAGCAATTTCCTTATCTTTATCTTGACCCACGAACTTTCTTGTTCCTGTTCTTCCTATTTTTTCTCTCATCCTGCTGAGTGGGAGAGTGAGCGAGTGGCTGTGTGGGAGTTTGGCTGCTAGCCAAGGCTAATCCACACAAGTGTGTTAGAGAGCTGGGTGGTAGGGCTGCAGTTTGGGTGGTGAGTGAAATGAAGAGCAGAGCTGCAGTGTGAGCGAGAGAAGAATAGGTGTGAGAAGGCGAGCGCAGGTAGGCTGGATAACTTGGTTGAGAATTCTCATCTTAGTGTGGACAGTGGATGTGTGTTCTTCCACATTGCACCGTGGAGAGCTGAGTGGTAGGGCTGAGTTTTAGGTGAAGAGTGAAATGAAGTGCCAAGCTGCTGTGGGAGTGTGAGAATAATGAGTGTGGAATGTTGAATGTAGGAATGCTATAGAGAAGTTGGCTGTGAGCTTTTGCTTTGGTGTGGACAGTGAGAGCGTTCCTGAGCTTCATGAGCAGTTGAGAGACAAGCGGTAGTGTTAAGTTATGGGTGGCAAATGAAATAAAGCGCAGAACTGCAGTGTGAGCTGAAACAAATGGCATACCAAGGTGGCTAGGAAACACCAAAAGGCCTGCCATGGCAACCAGGCTGCACCAGAAGATGCACAAAGGCATCTGGGACTCACAGAAAGGCCTTCCAAGGAACCTGGTCCATGTTGAAAAGCCCATTGAGATACAAGTGACAAAACAAAAGTCACACAGAGGCAGTTGGGCCTCACAGAAAGGCCCGCTGAAGCAGCTGAGCCACACCAAGAAGTGCATCAAAAAACCTGGGACTCACAGAAAGTCTGGCAAAGGGAGCTAGGCCACGCCAAAAGTCTTGCCAAGACAGCTGGGCCACACAGAAAGATCCCCTGAGGATGGTAAGTTGCACCTAAAGGCCAGCCCAGGCACCTGGGCTGCACTGAATGGCCTGCCAAGGCTGCTGAGCCCCAACAAACTGCACACCAAGGCAGCTCAGCAATGCCATAATGCTTGCCAAAGCACCTGGGTCATGTTGAAAGGCCCACCGAGGCACCTGGCTGGCAGTGAAAGGCCCACGGAGTTAGCAGGGTGTCATGGTTTAACCCCAGCCAGCAACTAAATACCACACAGCCACTTGCTCGCTTGCTCGCTCCCCCCCAGTGGGATGGGGGAGAGAATCAGAAATGTAAAAGTGAGAAAACTTGTGGGTTGAGATAAACAGTTTAATAATTGAAAATATAATAGTAATAATAATAATAATAAATTGTAAGGAAAAGGAAAATAACAAAGAGAGAGAAATAAAACCCAAGAAAAGACAAGTGATGCAAAGGAAAACAATTTCTCACCACCAACCAACCAATGCCGAGCCAGACCCTGAGCAGCGGCCCTCCCACCAACCTCCCCCCTAGTTTCGTAGCTGAGAATGATATCATATGTTATGGAATATCCCTTTGGTCAGTTGGGGTCAGTTGTCCCAACTGTGCACCTCCAACCTACTTGCTGGTGGGGTGGTATGAGAAGCAGAAAAGGCCTTGACTCTGTGTAAGCACTGCTCTGCAATAACTAAAACATCCCTGTATTATCAACACTGTTTCCAGCACAAATATAAAACATAGCGCCGTACTAGCTGCTATGATGAAAATTAACTCTATCCCAGCCAAAACCAGCACACTGGGCCTCAAAAAAAGGCCTACAGAGATACCTGGGTGTGCTGGGTTTGTGTGGCAGGGTTTTTGGTAGTGGGGGAGGGGGCTAAAGCAGTGGCCCCCTGTGAGAAGCTTCTCAAAGCTCACCCCGCTCCAAGTTGGACCCACCTCTGGCCAGGGACAAGCCAATTAGTGATGGTGGCTGCGCATCTGTGATAACGTATTTAAGAAGGGGAATCTGGAAGGAGGAGTTGGAGTTGTGAGGAGGAGTTATGAGGACACCTATGCAAACACCGAGGTCAGTGGAAGGAAGGAGGATGAAGTGGGGGAGGTGCACCGGTGCAGAGAGCCCCCCTGTATCCTGTGGTGAGACAGCAGGCTATTGATACAAGGAAATGATCACCTGCTTTGCAACTTATTTATTTATAGCAACTTATAATGATTTCTGAATATTGCTTAATAATCCTGCTTGCCCTGACTGTTCTGTGGAAGCTTACCAAGGGCTACTGCTACTGTGTTCATCAAAACAAAGCAGTTGTCTGTGGAAACTTACCAAGAATTACAATGTTCGGCAAAAATGTTTCTTGTCCTTGGAAAGCAGATGTGCTCTAAATAGTTTAGTCTTTGTAGTGGATAGATACCCATATATGGATGGTAGAAACCAATATAGTTGTGCTTTTAGATAAGATAGAGATGGTAAACCAGATGGAACCACTCTTGTTGTTCAAGAAATTAGCTAAGAGAATCTGCGCATGCTCCGAGGAAAAGTACAAGGTGAGGAGGACTGTGAGCCTTCCTCCAAAAGACCCCCAAAGACGCCCACCAGGAGGCAATGCCCAGGTGCAAAGAGAACATAAACTGCTGACACCAGCCTCTAGAACCAACCCAGCCTTACTTATGCATATGTATGTTTGTGTTATGTAATCCAATGAATATGTATATCCACACTCTATAAGTTTTTGGTAAAATGTGCGGTGGGTGTGCAAGCTTTGTGGAGAAATCCCCTTGCACCCCAGCGCCGGAGTAAACATACCTGCTTTATAACTCTGAGTTGTAGAGTTTGTCTCCGCAAATCAGTTGGCACCCCAGATGGGACCCTCTCTGTCCGGCTGCAGGACCGGCTGAGAGGGGGACGTTCTAGGCGTGCCCTGAGGTTTCTTTCTCAGAGAACCTCCCTCGCTCTCCCGATCTCGACAGGGGCGGACAAGGACCATCTATCGGCGGATCAGGTATGTTGGAGAAAGGGGAGACCTGTAAGTTGTGAGGAGATGTCCTACGCGAGGTAAAGAGCCTGTGTGCTTTCCCCTGGGGTTGGGGGTCGAGTCCCCAAGTGGTAGTGGGCCCATGGGTGGCAGGGTGGTTTCGACACTCTGACCATATTGGAACCCTAGGTCGACTTGGGTACTCCTCGTATGGGGGTACGGGAGTGGTGTGAGTTGTGTGAGTGGGGTGGCATTGCCATTGCTACCATCAAATGTAAAATCTTGTACCATTTATAATAATTTAGTCAATATCGATCAGGTGTGGATCTGCGGTAAATGATAAACGGCAAACGGCTCATGGTATATGATTTATGCTTTTGGCTTTGATTTATGGCTTTTATGATTTAGCAATTGTTGTAATTGGTGTTTTGATGTTTGTAGTATTTGTCATTTTATGTTGTGTGAGTAACAAGTGTAAGGGGCACCTTTGTGTGGTTGTGTGACTGTTCTGTGGGTGTGAGACGCAGCCCAGCTGCAGCTGCGGAGTGCGGAGTTCTCTGACCCGCAGTTCCGTTATCCCGCGAGGGAAGCGGCCGCAGAGGAACGAAGCGCAGGGCAGACTCTGTACCAGTGCGGGGGTAGTGCAGGACGAGGGAACATTCCTTAGTACAGAGCGCCCTAGTGCCCGCTGGGTCACTGGTGCTGCCTGTTTGTTCGGGCTCAGTGTTTGAAGTGTCATAGGTGAAATATCTCCTCTAGCGGGAGGCAGTAACTATGTGTTAATTGTTGTCTTGAATTTAGGTGCATACTCTGTGGGGAGAGTGCACCCTTGTACCATCTGCCTGAGGGGGATATTGTCAGCTTAATCAGGTAGCGTTTTAAGGTAAAGTAGACGAGATGGGAAGCGGCCAGAATGGGGGAATAGTCAAAAAGTGTCCCCTAGGCTGTATTTTAAAACGCTGGAAGAAGATAGGGGGACCTCCAGGCGCAAGTGTGAATAAAAAGACACTAATAACATATTGCGATCAGTGGTGGCCCCTATATAAATTGGATGAGAGGGAAAATGGCCCCTTAATGGGTCCTTGAATTATAATACCCTGCTACAACTGATGCTGTTTTTAAGGAGGGAACTGGGATGAAGTCTCCTATGCAGACATGTTTTTCACCCTCCGAGATCATCCTGAATATCAAATAGACTGTGGCCTGGCACCCCCACAAGATCCACTACTGCTGGCACTGGAAAAAGAAAATAAGAAGGAAGGGAAAGGGAAGTTTAAAAGATGTTATTCATCATGCAGTATAGGACAGAGATGCACAAAATTGGGGAAAGAGAAAGGGGCCAAAATAAAGGATTTACAGAGTACCACCGGTAGGAAGATGGCAGGAGGAGACTAAAAGTTCGAAGGTGCCAGGCTCCCTGCCTCATGGCCCCATATCCTCTCACACTCCAAGACCGTAGAAACTAGCAGTGGTGCCGGCTCCCTTGAGAGAGGCTGTAGGGCCGGATGGGGGCCCTGTCAGAATAAAAGTCCCATTCACTTCCTTCGAACTTGAAACTTGGAAAAGCGTAGCGAAGGGGTATCGAAGTGACTCTGTTGGGGTGACCAAGCATTTCCAGTTTATAATACAACAACATGATCTGGATTGGAATGATATACAATTATTATTGGATCACATGACAGAAACTGAAAAACAATTACTATTAAAAACAGCCCAGGATCTGGCTACTGATCACCTCAAAAGTACAGGAGAAGATATAAAAGATCACTTCCCCTTGCAGGGCCCACGTTAGGACCCCAACAGAGGAGCCCATATGAGATTGCTAAACGCATATATAGATTGGACTGTAAGGGGCATGGAGCGGGCTATACCGAAAGCAATTAACTGTTCGGCCCTATCCACCGTTCAACAGGGACCTAAAGATACTCCATCAGAATTCCTGGATAAGCTGCGGGATACCATGAGGCAACACACCCTTAGATCCAGGATCAGAGGTGGGAATACAACAGTTAGTGTCATTATTTATAGGGCAATCAGCATGTGACATTCGAAAGAAGTTGCAGAAGCTGAAACTGCCAGAGAGTAGGAATTTGGAGACCTTGTTGGACGTAGCATGGAGAAAATATAGCAGTAGGGAGGAGGAGAACTGCATCCTGTTATAGCAAACCCATACACACTATTGATCAGATTAGTACCTGAATTGGCTTGGTTTACCGTGCTGGATCCAAAAGACACCTTCTTTTGCTTGCCTTTGAGCTCCGAAAGTCAGTTACTGTTTGCATTTGAATGGGAAAACCCAGAATCGGGAAAGAAGATGCAATTAACATGGACTGTGCTACCCCAGGGATTTAAAAATAGTCCCACTCTTTTTGGAAAACAACTAGCTATAGATCTAGAGCAATGGGAGCAACCACATGGATTCGGGGAAGTTCTGCAGTACGTAGATGATTTATTAATAGCCACAGAGACTGAAAAATGTGCATAATGTGAACTATTAGTTTATTCAATTTTTTGGGACTTAATGGTTATCGAGTCTCTTCACAGAAAGCTCAAGTAGCTCAGCAGCAAGTAACCTACCTGGGATACGAGGTCACGGCTGGTCAATGGACCCTAGAACTACAAGGAAGGAGGCCATCTGTCAGACCTCTCGACTACAGACAGCTAAAGAGCTCCGCATGTTCCTAGGAATGACTGGATGGTGTCGCCTGTGGATATATATAACTACGGACTCATGGTAAAACCCTTTTATGAACTATTAAAATCAAATCCGAAAACCCTCACTTGGAGTGGAGAGGCGGACAGAGCATTCCGTCAGCTGAAAAAGAAGCTGATGGATGCCCCTGCTTTGGGTTTACCAGACATCACTAAACCTTTCAGGTTATTCTCCCACAGGAAACAGGGAATAGCCCTAGGGGTCCTGGCCCAAAATTTGGGACCAGATAGAAGGGCAGTGGCATACTTCTCTAAACAACTTGATGAAGTAAGCAAAGGATGGCCTAATTGCCTGAGGGCAGTAGCAGCAGTAGTTCTAAATACCCAGGAAGCACGAAAATTCACATTGGGCCAGAAAATCAGAGTACTAGTGTCACACACGGTGCCTGCAGTACTAAACATGAAGGGAGGACACTGGCTTTCACCCCAAAGGTACCTGAAATACCAAGGCCTCCTAGTGGAACAGGATGATATAAAAATAGAAGTTTCTAATATTGTCAACCCAGCTTCTTTTCTTAGCGGAACCACAGGAGAACCTGTGACACACGATGCCGGGGTCCTTACTTCTCCATGCGGGAACAGGAACGACACAACACCAATATGATGATCAGATCGTTCGTTTATTTCCCAATCCTGGTTACATTTATATTCTACTAAGTTCCGTACACGCACTCATCTATCTTCTAATAGGCTACAGGTTATCTGCACACGCTGTTCATGCGCCTCTACAAGCATTTGCATTGGTTAATTGCAATTAGTACGTAAAGCCCAAAACTTGCCAAAAACTCCCTTGTCTCATACCCTGTTTTGCTCAGACTTGTGTGCTTTTGCTGACCACAGATGTTTCTCACTTATCTGCTATCTTGTGTGTTTTTGCCAGCCTTATTTTGCTGGCCTTGTCTTCGTCCTTGCATTCTTCGGCCTGCACTAACTTCCCTCCAGCGCGGCCCAGACTCCTACAACATGACTGCCTGGACACGATTGAAGCAGTTTATTCCAGCCAGCCAAGCCTTAAAGAGGAGCCATTAGAGGAAGCTGATGAATCCTGGTATACAGACAGGAGCAGATTGGTCCAAGAAGGTATCTGCAAGGCAAGATATGTGATAACCACCGAAGATCAGGTAACAGAGTCCAAAGCCCTTCCTCCAAATACCTCAGCACAAAAGGCAGAAATAATAGCTTTAACTCGGCCACTGGAAATGGCCAAGGGTATGAAAATTAATATATGGACGGACTCTAAATACGCTTTCGGAGTGGTCCATGCTCATGGGGCAGTGTAGAAAGAAAGAACGCTCTTGTCTGCACAGGGAAAAAATATAGTACATGGGACTCTAACATACGTTATATATTAACACAGAATATCTCCCTAATTCTAGGTAAGATCAGTTGTTAGATATGTACTCAAATACCTGCTTTGATATAGCAAAAGAATTTGCTTAGGAAAAAGAAAAGGGGGGAATTGATACAAGGAAATGATCACCTACTTTGCAACTTATTTATTTATAGCAACTTATAATGATTTCTGAATATTGCTTAATAATCCTGCTTGCCCTGACTGCTCTGTGGAAGCTTACCAAGGGCTACTGTGTTCATCAAAACAAAGCAGTTTTCTGTGGAAATTTACCAAGTATTACTATATTTGGCAAAAATAAGAGACACGTCCTTGGAAAGCAGATGTGCTCTAACTAGTTTAGTCTTTGTAGTGAATAGATACCCATATATGGATGGTAGAAACTAATATACCTGTGCTTTCAGATAAGATAGAGGTGGTAAACCAGCAGGAACCACTCTTATTATTCAAGAAATTAGCTAAGAGAATCTGCGCATGCTCCAAGTAAAAGTACAAGGTGAGGAGGACTGTGAGCCTTCCTCCAAAAGACCCCCGAAGACGCCCACCAGGAGGCAATGCGCAGGTGCAAAGAGAACATAAACTGCTGACACCAGCCTCTAGAACTGTCCCAGCCTTACTTATGCATATGTATGTTTGTGTTATGTAATCCAATGAATATGTATATCCATACTCTATAAGTTTTTGGTAAAAGGTGCTGTTGGTGTGCAAGCTTTGTGGAGAAATCCTCTTGCACCCTGGCGCTGGAGCAAACATACCTGCTTTATAACTCTCTCTGAGTTGTAGAGTCTGTTTCCACAAATCACTATCCCCCTGCAGCCCATGGAGGTCCACAGTAGAGCAGAGGCCAACCTGCAGCCTGTGGAGTACCCCAGGCCAGAGAAGGCAGCTGCACTTAAAGGAGGCCGGGATTCTGAGAGAAGAAGCCCCTGCTGTTGTAGTTCAGCGCTGGGAGGATTGCAGCATGAGGAGGTGACCTGTAGCGGCCAAAATAACGAGTCAGAGTGTTCTTTTTTCTTTCTGCAGGGCAGGGGCTGTTTATTCTTACAATAGTACATACTTATGCTCTGGTTAAAGCTCTTACCTCATAATTAGCAAATCAGCAATTAGACAGCTATCAACCTTTTCTCCTATCAGCATAAGACCACTCTCACACGCGCTGTGCAGACCAATCAACTTCTTGTTCAGGCGCTGTTCACGCAGCGGTAACTTCTCACAGCTCAGTACTTTTCCACAGTTCAGTGTTGCAGCTGTCCGTTGTTTTCCCCTGCCACCTTGGCACAACTCGGCAGTTTCTTATCTTTCTCCCAAGGCCTGTTTCTCATCAAAGCCTTGCTGCTTGTCAGGGGCTGCACAGAGCTGACAGGCTGATGTTGACTTGCCTCTCTCCCACATCTCCCTCTTCTTTGTTTTACAGCTGCACCTGCAAGACTTGTTTCAAGGCTTTATCAATTAAGGTTTAGACAAACTTCAAAAAACACAGTATACATAAAATAATTCCAGAAAAGGCTAAAAACAATACAGCGGTTACAGTTACTAGTTGAAAAGAGTAGGCTGGTTTCACTGCCAATAATTAAAGGGTATGACCAAGTATTACAAAATAAACAGTAAGGAAAATACAGAATAGCACACTTACTTAATGGGGTACTAATATTCAGATCCGCAATTGCTGGGGAACCCTTCCTTGCAAATTGGAAATCCTACGCGATGCATCCACCCATAGGTGAGGCATCCAAAATCGCTGCAAGCAGGTCCAGCCTCTAAATCAACAGGCCAAAATAACTGGCACTTTTCTTTGAGCAGAAACATCTGATTTCATCCTCCTGTTGGGTTCCACCCAGAGCCTGGCCACCACTCAAGGGGGGAAACCAAGGGAGTAAGCCTACATATTTCATTAATGATCAAATACTAATAATGCTAATAGTAATACAGATTTTACTAATTCAGACTTCTCTAAGTGATAGCTGCAGTCACCCAGTTCCTAGGGGAATGTAGCCTGAGTGTCGATTCCTGCATCATCAGTTGAGGGGCCTGTGGCATCGGGTTGGAGGGTTGCTCCTTCCAGCTCACGATATGGCTTGACTTTCCTTGCTGGTATCCACCGAGGACCTATGGGTGATAAAACACAAGCATACCCCCTCCCCCATACCAACAGTTTCACTCTCCAGGTCGGGTCACCTTCGGGATCCTTATACAAGACCCGTGGTTTAATTGCAGAGTCTGTTGTAGTACTAAAATGACGTTCTGCTGCTGTCAAAGCAAAATGATTTCTGTTAAAGAATTTAAGAGTATATAAAGCCATTATCAGTTGATTATGTGGTGTGTCCAGAGTATTCCCCCTTCTTTGTTTTAAAATCAAGGCCTTTAGTGCACTGACCATCAGAAAGATTTAAAGTTAGTCCTTTTAGAATGTCTATACCTATTATATATTCAGGAACGGGGGGAAACATGACTGAATACAACTGTCCAGGGAGGTTTCGTAATGTCATTTCTATTTGTGTTTGTACAGCTTTTCCTGGGGTTCCCATATGTTAAGGAAGCCTCCGCTCCAGCATCAATCAGAGCATTTACAGTTTGTGCAGGCCATAATATTGATTCACCTCCCTTGCTTCCTGCAAAGGGTACAAGTTAGACCCAGACATTTGGTTTTGGTTGTGCTAGCACCCAGACTGCGGAGGTGATACTTCTGAGGAGGGCGATAAAAACGGTCGCACATTTCGTGCTGGTATCCGTTGAGGACCACGATCTGTAGAGACACAAGCATACCCATGTCCCCAAGTAACAAGGTCCCATGGGCCTTCCCACTTGCGGGAGATAAGATCCCACACTAGGACTTTAGCACAAGGAACAGATACTTCGGTCGAGCTCTGTAATGACAAAAAATGTGTTAATATCACAGGGTTATTGGAATATTCTGGGATGGTAAGATGATTCAAAGTATATATTGCTTTAGCAAGACGGCTGTGTGGCATCTCTCCTTGCATTCCCCCTCTTTGTTTTTCAAGCAATCGCTTGAGAGTAGCATGGGTACGTTCGACAATGGCTTGTCCTGTGGGGGAATGAGGAATGCCAGTTACATGAGATACACCCCATTGGTGTAAAAATGCGCGGGTTTGGGCTGCCACATATCCTGGACCGTTGTCTGTTTTAATGCGATGAGGGATGCCTAAAGCTGCAAAGGCAGATCTCCAGTGCGAGGTAACATCTCGACTTTTCTCTCCTGAATGGACGGTGGCCCATACTGCTGTAGAAAAGGTGTCAACAGAAACATGTACATATTTCAAGCACCCAAATTCAGGTATATGAGTAACATCTGTTTGCCACAACTGAAGGCTCTGTAGACCTCTAGGGTTAACTCCTAGTTGAGGCACTGATATGTGTTGTTGGCAGTCTGGACACGAAGCTATAATATCTTTGGCAGCAGAAGGAGTCAATTCAAACTGTCATTGTAATGCTCTGGCACCTTGGTGGAAAAAGGCATGAGAAGTCACAGCTTGTTGAAATTTGTCCGGAAGAGGAGCAGCCCAAGCTGGGGCTGCAAGAGCATCAGCTCATGCATTACCTTCATTAATAAACCCTGGCAGTGCAGTATGGCTTCAGACATGTAGCACATAAAAGGGTTGTGACTGAGATTGCAACTCATGCCACAAAGTCTTTAAAAGAAAAAACAGGTTCTTATTGTTCACTTCTTTTAAAAGAGATCTATCTAATCTCTTAACAGCATCAGCTACATAGGCGGAATCTGTATCTATATTTAGTGGAACATGAGGAAATCATTAAAAGGCCATTGCAACAGCTCGGAGTTCCACGAACTGAGGAGACCCTTCTTCTTGTCCAATAAGGTCTTGCCATTCACCATCCTGTTTCCATGTAACAACTGCTTTTCCAGTCTTTCCCGACCCATCAATAAAGACAGTAGACCGGAAAGTGGCACCGGAGAAACCAAAGGACGTTGCACAATTTGCAATTCCAAATGCATTTGCAGAAGTTTATGTGATGGTAAGTGGAACAATATTTTCCCTGAAAAATCCAACAGGGACATTTGCAGATCCGTACTGTTTGCTAAACACCAATCAAGGTAGTCATTTTTTACGGGAACCACAATGTTTTTTGGATCTTGCCCTGTTAATTGCACACAACGTTGACAGCATTTACAAATTAATTTTGCTACCAATTCTATGTGAGTGCTTACTGTTTTCTTTGGTTGATAAGCCAAAAATACCCACTCCAATATTAACAGCGGGTCAGTGAGTTGCTCATCCCACTGTCCTAGAATGCCTACTGGGTGACTGTTGTTTAGCATGACATACAGATTAACTTCAAGCTGGTCATTAATCCTATAAACTTGCTTGTTTGCAACAGCATCAGCAACAACATTCAAAACAGCTTTTGCCTCTGGGGACAACTTCCGGGCTGAAAGTAGATCTGAGTCTCCCTTTAAAAGGTGAAACAGTGGAGTTAAAAGAGAATTTGTAATGCCCAGCAAGGGCCATAACCAATTGATTGTACCCAATAATTTCTGCACATCATTCAAAGGTTTTACTTCATCATTAATTTGAATTGGTTGTGGCTGGATAGTGTGATCTAATATTTTTACCCCTAGATATCTCCAGGGCAGCAGTGTTCAGCGTTTGAACCTTTTCAGGGGCAATGTGCAAACCATATATTTCCAGTGCCTGCTGTAAAACTGGCATGACTTCTGTACTGGTTTAGCTAGGATAGGGTTAAGTTTCCCCAGCAGTGAGGGGGAAGCTCTAGCCGGGTTATTCATTACCATGCTGATTTCAGGTCCTGGCGCCCATTAGCGTGGAGCGTGGGAGAATCGGTGAGCGCGTGTGTTATGCGATCTCTCTGCTCTCACTGCTGTATTGGTAGATATCTTGCTCTGTTCATTGTTATCACTATCACTGTTATTGTTATTGCTGTTGTTTGTTGCGTTGCTGTTGCACTGTTGTATTAAACCTCTCCTTATCTCAGCCCCGGGGCTTTGTATTTCACTCCCTTTGTGGGGGAGGGGCAGCGGCCGCGTGGTCTCAGACCCCGGCAGGGACTAAACCACCACAACTTTTGGCGCCCAACGTGGGGCAACGACAGGGCTGAAATAAGGACAAAAGGAGAAGGTGTGTTAGGTGTAATTTCTTCTGTTCTTATTTGTATTGTTTGATAAGAAACATTTGCAATGCTGGCCAATTTGCTTGCGTGGTGGGCCTGGATTAATCCTTATATCCACTCTGTGCTCCCAGTGCTGGTGTTTGTTCTCGGTGGAAAATGGATCAAGGGTCTTGTTTTGCTGTACTGGCTGCAGACTGCTTATAATGTGCTTGTATCACTGCTTGTGGGGGTGAACCAGTACCTGTTTGCTGCCTGGGCTTTTGTTTGGGGTCTCACCCCCTCTATGGGTGAGCCAGGGGAAGAGATCCTCTCGGTTTTTGAGAGTTTCAGCTATCCCTGGAGCACCCAGGCCAGTGTGCTTGCAGCACTGTGCTTTCTAAATGTCTGCCAGATCTTGTTTTGGGCCATGCGGTATTTCTCCAACAATAGCACCACCTGGAAACCTGCCCTGAGGGCAGATAGTTATAAATGGCAAGGTGTGTGGGAAAAGATGGGCAAGTGCCTGAGTCAGTGGTCACCCCCAATGCTTTGGGATTTCACTCTCGAACAAATGGAGAGTCCTGATAAACCGGTGGAGTATTTGGAAAAGGTCTGCTGCCAATCTGACAAACCCCGGGAGACACAAATCCTTGCGATGTGCTGGGGGCTTGCCCATGCTTACCGTGTCATCTTTAACACTGTTCACTGCCCTCAAGGGGGAGAAAGGGCTGCAGGGTCTGAAAGTGAACCTGCTGGTGCAGCAGCTGGGCCAGGGGGACAGGCAGTGCCAGTACCAGTCGCCTCCACCAGCACAGCAGCTGGGCCAGGGGGACAGGCAGTGCCAGTACCAGTCGCCTCCACCAGCACAGCAGCTGGGCCAGAGGCACAAGCAGTACCAATATCAGTCGCCCCGATACGGAAAACCAAATATACCAAAAAATCCCCACGCAGTGTACAGGGTGATGATGAACCAGGCCCATCACGAGAGCAGGAGGAAGAGCCGGAGGTAACCATCTGATCTCTATCCCTCAGTGAGTTGCGAGATATGCGGAAGGATTTCAGCCACCTTCCAGGCGAGCAAATTTGCACCTGGCTGCTCCGATGCTGGGATAGTGGAGCTGTTGGTTTTGAATTGGAGGGGAAAGAGGCCAAGCAGCTGGGATCTTTAGCCAATCAGGCTGGTATTGACAAGGCAACAGGGAAACAGGCTCAAACCCTCAGCCTTTGGAGGCGACTCCTGCTCGGTGTGAGGGAGAGGTACCCCTACAAGGATGATGTTCTATGTCGGTTAGGCAAGTGGACCGACATGGAGAAAGGCATTCAAAACCTCAGGGAATTGGCTGTGTTTGACATTATCTATGGTGATCTGAATGATGAGCAGTCACCCATGGATCCAGATCAGGCCACTTGCACACAGTTGATGTGGCGGAAGTTCCTGCAACGTGGACCAGAGGCACATTCCAAAGCATTAGCAGTAGCGTCCTGGTGGCGAGACACCCAGACTCAGACAGTGGACGAAGTGATTATCCAGCTCCGGCAATATGAGGGAAATCTCCCTTCCTCCCAACATGCCTGGGTTTCAGCTGTAGAGGAACTGTCTCAGAGGCTCCAGAAAGTGGAAGAGGACATGTCCTATGTTCCACCTGCACGGGCCAATGTCTCAGCCATAAGAAGCAGGCGTTTCCCCACCCAAGAGAAGGGCAGTGGAAGGTACACACCACGGGGCACCCTGTGGTTTTTCCTCCACGACCATGGGGAAAACATGAGAAGGTGGCATGGACAGCCCACTCCCGCCCTAGCTGTACGAGTACAGCAGCTGAAAGGGAAGACCACCATGAAAGGGGAGTCTTCCAAGAGAGACGCAGCTCCAGTGTCCAGTCGGAAATCCCCCAGACAGAATAGAATGGCCAACACTATGCTTGACCCTCTTGAGGGGACCAGGAAGTCATTCTTGCAGGAGTCACTCTTAGATCAAGTGAGTGATGGTGAGCAGGATTAGAGGGGCCCTGCCTCCAGCCAGGTGGAGGAAAGGGATAATCGGATTTACTGGAAGGTGTGGATCCGATGGCCTGGCACATCAGACCCACAAGAATACAAGGCCTTGGTAGACACTGGCGCACAGTGCACCCTGATGCCATCAAGCCACAGTGGGGTCGAATCCATCTGTATCTCTGGAGTGACAGGGGGATCGCAACAGCTGACCCTATTAGAGGCTGAAGTAAGCTTAACTGGGAAGGACTGGCATAAGCACCCCATTGTGACTGGCCCAGATGCCCCGTGCATCCTAGGTATAGACTACCTCAGGAGAGGGTACTTTAAAGACCCAGAAGGGTACCGGTGTGTGGCAACTGAGGCACGGACTCCCGAAGAAATCCAGAGAGAAAAAGAGAGAAGGAAAGAGAGTTTATTGTTACAATGATACATACTTATGCTCTCGGATGCTGTCGGAAAAGCTCTTACTTCATAGTTAACAAATCAGCAATTAGACAGCTATCAACCTTTTCTCCTATCAGCATAAGGCCACTCTAACATGCGCTGTGCAGACCAATCACCCTCTTGTTCACGCGCTGTTCTCACGGTAGCATCTTCTCACAGTTCAGTACTTTTCCACAGTTTAGTGTTGCAGCTGTCCGTTGTTTTTCCCTGCCACCTTGGCATAGCTCAACAGCCTCTTATCTTTCTTCCAAGGCCTGTTTTTCATCAAAGCCTAGCACTTTCTCAGAGGCTGTGCAAGGCTGGCAGGCCAGTGCCTCCCACATCTCCCCTTTCTTTGTTTTACAGCTGCACCTGCAAGAATATTTCAAGACTTTATCAATTAAGGGTTAAGCAAACTTGAAAAAACACAACATACTCAAAATAGTTCCACAGAAGGCTAGAAACAATACAGCAGTTACAGTTACTAGTTAAAAGAGTAGGCTAATTTCACTACTTTGAGGGATATGACTAAATACTACAAAAATAAACAGTAAGGAAAATACGGAATAGCACACTTACTTAATGGGGTACTAACATTCAGATCCGAAACTGCTGGGGAACCCTGGATGCAGCGAGAATTTAGAGTACCCTTCCTCGCAAACCGGAAATCCTACGCGATGCGTCCATCCGTAGGTGAGGCATCCAACATCGCTGCAAGCAGGTCCAGCCTCCAAATCAACAGGCCAAACTAACTGGCAATTTTCTTTGAGCAGAAACATCTGATTTCATCCTCCTGTTGGGTTCCACCCAGAGCCTGGCCACCACTCAGGGGGGAAAACCAAGGGAGTTTCTAATAAGGTTGAACACTTGAGTTCTTAATTCTTAATATTGCTAAACAAGGAAAGTCGAATACACACATTCTTATAGCATTACATCCTACATTTTGTCTAAGCTACATCTTTCACTGGTGATTAATAAGCTTATATATTTCATTAAGAAGTTGCAATTACTGTTAACATTTTCTCTGAAAAGAATTGGCAACGGTAGTGTATTCTGTCCTATTGCAGTAGCAAGCATTACCCATACATTCTACTTAAATGATCAGTCGAAGAGACCGCAAACTGTCGGCACAGGGGCACCCACAGCACCCACAGCTGGCTCCTGAGTGTCCACCAAAAGCTGCCTCTCACGCCTCAGGTATGGTTGCACACACCTTGCCGGTAACCACCGGGGACTGTGACCTGTGGAGACACAAGCATAACCTCTTCCCCAGGTTATTAAAGGATATGGTCCTTCCCAGTTACCACTTTCCAGGTTTTTTGCTAACGCTTGAGCCTTGCCCTGGACTTCTTGTTGATCTGGTATCTGTGACGAGAAGTGATGCAATATTGGTGGCACCTGTGAGACAGGGGAAATGTTTAAAAAGTTCATGGCATATAATGCCTTATTTAGCCTTTCGTGAGGTGTAGATTGATACCCTCTATCTCCCCCTTTTTGTTGTTGCAATAGACGCTTTAGCATGCCATGCGTACGCTCCACAATGGCCTGTCCGGTCGGTGAGTGGGGAATGCCGGTCAGATGCTTGACTCCCCACTGTTGAAAGAAAGAAGAAAGAGAAGCAGAAACATAACCAGGTCCATTGTCTGTCTTAATCTGTTGTGGCACGCCCAAGGAAGCAAATGCAGCTAAAAAGTGTCTTTGCACATCGTGTGCTTTTTCACCTGTATGGCAGGATGCAAACACTGCTCCAGAAAAGGTATCAACAGACACATGTACACATTTTAACGTTCAAATGCGTGATGGGCTGTGTACTAAAAGCTGTCCAGGGTAGTCACAGATCGCTGTCTGGAATTCTAAAGACATTTGTATTAGCCACTGTAACATGTGCATAGTAACCGGAACAATGATACACACAGGTTCCTGACCAGCAAGTAATAGTAGGCGCTGCCTACCTTTCATGATCAGTTTGGCAAACATTTCTGGACAAGTAGTGACCGTCTTGTGCATTTGGTGTGACAAAAAAAATCCATTCAATAATAACAAGAGGGTCACTAAGTGTTTCATCCCATTGAAACAGCAGAGCATAGGGCTGCCCTGGAGGATTAAACAATATCAGTTGATACGGATGGCCGGGCACACATCGCGATGCTTGTGTTTCTGAGATGGCGTTAGCTACACGGTGGAGATCTTGTTTCGCTTTCTCTGTAAGTACTCTGGGTGATGTCAGTGAGGGATCTCCTCGCAAAATATCAAACAAGCTATGCAGATCATCATTAGTTAGGCCCAGCAACGGCCGTATCCAATTTATGGCTCCTAAGAGTTTCTGTAAATCATTTAAAGTCTTAACATCAGTTTTAAGTTTAAGGTGTTGGGGGACAATGGTCTGTTCACAAATTCTCCACCCCAGATACTGCCACGGTGATGATCTCTGTACCTTTTCAGGTGCTATTTGTCACCCCATTTGAGATACTGAGTCTTTGGTTAAAGCAAGAGCCTTTTCCATGATCTCCTGTGTCTCTGCTGCTATAAGGATGTCATCCATATAATGATATATAACAGCCTGGGGGACCTGCATTCTAACAGGGCTCAAAGCCTTTGCAACGAACCACTGACATATCATGGGGCTGTTTTTCATGCCTTGTGGCAAAACAACCCAATGGTGCCATCTTGCAGGTTCACTAACATTAATACTGGGAACAGAAAAGGCAAATTTAGGTGCATCATCTGGGTGCAAGGGAATGGTAAAAAAAACCAATCCTTTAGATCAATTGTTACAAGATGCCAGTTTCAGGGAATCATTGTTGGGGAGGGCATGCCTGGCTGTAACGTACCCATATCCTCACAACTTTTCCCTTGGCAAGGGCCACTGACCCACCCACACAGGTGATTCTGTTTTCCAGGTTAGTTTCAGGGTGGGTTTAGGGGTGGGTTGTGCTGCAGTGGCAATTAAGACAAATTTGATCCAATTTGAGTTCCCCATTGAGCCATACAGTCACGACCCCATGATGTAATAGGGGTTTCTAATATAAATGGACAAATAGTTGCTACCCAGTTTACTGGGCCCCTTACATGAAGGAGATCTTTGCTTTGAAATATTACAACAATTCAAGACAACAATTAACACAGAATTACTGCCTCCCGCTAGAGGAGATATTTCACCTATGACACTTAAAACACTGAGCCCGAACAAACAGGCAGCACCAGTGACCCAGCAGGCGGGCACTAAGGTGTTCCGTCAGAGAACTCCGCACTCCGCAGCTGCAGCTGGGCTGCGTCCAATGCACGCAAAACAATCACACAACCACACAAAGAGGCCCCTCACACTTATTACTCACACAACATAAAATGACAAATTCTACAAACATCAAACCACCGTTAAGAATATATAAAGCCATTGCTTGTTGATTATGTGGTGTTGGCAGACAAGGGGCGCCGCATCCCAGTGCCAGCACCTTCTGTAAAAACTGCCGCTTTTGGAGTTCGGGGGAGGCGCGGGCCGAGAGCACGGTGCCAGGCTCGGCCGCAGGCGGTCGCCCCATGGCAGTGGGGGCTTGGGGAGGCCCAGGGCCGCTGCCGCCAACTCCAGGCTTGCAGGTGGGGGGGGCGCGAATGCTGAGTACAGAGATCCACACACTCGGTTTTCCAGATAGAATACTGTGCCGGCGTTAGTACCGTTTTTAAAAGTGCCAGCCAATCCCACGGGACCAATTGATACCCATGAGCGATTGCCTCCAGTATACCTGTTGTAAGTGAGTTTTGAAGCCCGTCCTCATTAACGCTTTTCTGTCGTTCTTTAATAACAGAAAAATGCAGTCCTTCCCAACGCGGCTGACGTCCCGGCTCATAAATTACAGGAGCAACACTCTTTCTGGCCATGTCCATATCCCCTTGCGCCAAGGCTTCTTGCCTCACTTTTACCCACGGATCATCCCCAGCTAAGGGAGGACACACGCCAGAGTCTCTTTTAGGATTTACAGTGTCAGGGTCTAAAAGATTATCACAGTCTAGAGACCCAGCATATAAATCTTGCTCCCAAGGTTCAAAATATGCGTCCTCGCCCTCTGGGTTCTCATTCTCTGTGTTAAAAGCCTGGCTGCGTTCATTATTTTGTCTTTTTATTCTCTCAAAAATATTTCTCCATGCATGCAAGAGTTCTGCTGCAACCTCATTCCCTCGGGTTGCACAGTCCCACAATCTTACACTGTTTATCCCATATCGGAACAGTGAATATCGTAACCGCGGCTGCTACCCACTTTAAAATTCTCTTCAAGACATGCAGATTAATATGCACCTTATGTTTAGCTAACAGTCTTTCCATCAGTGCAAGCACTGACTTTTCTTCCGAGGATATTAGACTACCCATTACTTCCTATAGCTCACCTTGCTCACCCTGCAACGGTGATTGATGCCGGCTCCTGCTTCCTTTCAGCAGCTACTTAAGATCTGTGGGGGTTGCCACCGGAGTGATCCAAGTTGGTCACACTTATTTCCCACACACACGGGGCACCATTTGTGGCAACTGAGGCACGGACTCCCGATGAAATCCAGAGAGAAAAAGAGAGAAGGAAAGAGAGTTTATTGTTACAATGATACATACTTATGCTCTCGGATGCTGTCGGAAAAGCTCTTACTTCACAGTTAACAAATCAGCAATTAGACAGCTATCAACCTTTTCTCCTATCAGCATAAGGCCACTCTAACACGCACTGTGCAGACCAATCACCCTCTTGTTCAGGCGCTGTTCTCGCGGTAGCATCTTCTCACAGTTCAGTACTTTTCCACAGTTTAGTGTTGCACCTGTCCGTTGTTTTTCCCTTCCACCTTGGCACAACTGAACAGCCTCTTATCTTTCTTCCAAGGCCTGTTTTTTATCAAAGCCTAGCACTTTCTCAGAGGCTGTGCAAGGTTGGCAGGCCAATGCCTCCCACACCGGTGGGCCTTTGGTATAGCTGCCCTGGAGGAGGTTGAGCAATTGTCCACCTGACCCGGCCTCTCAGAGGATCCCTCGGTGGTGGGGTTGCTTAAGGTTGAAGAGCAGCGAGTGCCAATTGCCACCAAGACGGTGCACCGGCGGCAGTACCGCACTAACCGAGATTCCCTGGTCCCCATCCATCAGCTGATCCGTCGACTAGAAAGCCAGAAGGTGATCAGCAAGACTCACTCACCTTTCAACAGCCCTATATGGCCAGTGAGAAAACCTAATGGCGAATGGAGACTAACCGTGGACTACTGTGGCCTGAATGAAGTTACGCCAGCGATGAGTGCTGCAGTGCCAGACGTGCTAGAGCTCCAGTATGAGCTGGAGTCGAAGGCAGCCAAGTGGTACGCCACGACTGACATCGCTAACGCGTTTTTCTCCATCCCAATAGCACCAGAGTGCAGGCCACAGTTTGCATTCACTTGGAGGGGTATCCAGTACACCTGGAATCGATTGCCCCAGGGGTGGAAACACAGCTCCACCATTTGCCATAGACTGGTCCATACTGCACTGGAGAAAGGTGGGGCTCCAGAACACCTGCAGTTCATTGATGATATCATTGTATGGGGGGACACAGCTGAGGAAGTCTTTGAGAAAGGAGAGAAGATAATTGAAATCCTCCTGAAGGCTGGTTTTGCCATCAAGCGACAGAAAGTTAAGGGGCCTGGAAGGGAGATTCAGTTCCTAGGAATAAAATGGCAAGATGGGCGTCGCCACATCCCAATGGAGGTGATAAACAAGATAACAGCCATGGCCCCACCAACCACCAAAAAGGAGACTCAGTCCTTCCTGGGCGCTGTGGGGTTCTGGAGGATGCACATCCCAAACTACAGCCTGATTGTGAGCCCTCTCTACCACGTAACCCGCAAGAAGAACGATTTTAAATGGGGCCCAGAGCAACAACAAGCCTTTGAACAAATTAAGCAGGAGATTCCCCAGGCAGTGGCCCTCGGGCCAGTCCGGACAGGGCAGGAGATTAAGAACGTGCTCTACACCGCAGCCGGGGAGAATGGCCCTTCCTGGAGCCTTTGGCAGAGAGCAGATGGGGAATCCTGAGGCCGACCTCTAGGCTTTTGGAGCCGGGGATACAAAGGCTCTGAAGCTAACTATACCCTGACTGAGAAGGAGATACTGGCAGCGTACGAAGGAGTTCGAGCTGCCTCAGAAGTGATCGGCACTGAGACACAGCTCCTCCTGGCACCCCGACTGCCGGTGCTGGGATGGATGTTCAAAGGAAAGGTTTCCTCCACACATCATGCAACAGATGCCACGTGGAGTAAATGGATTGCGTTGATAACACAACGGGCTCGAATAGGGAACCTCGACCGCCCAGGATTAGTGGAAGTGATCATAAACTGGCCAGAGAACAAAGATTCTCGAATGTCACCAGAACAGGAGGTGACATGTGCTGAGGAGCCCCCACCATATAACGAGCTGCCAGAGGAAGAGAAACGATGTGCCCTGTTCACTGGTGGGTCTTGTCGCATTGTGGGAAAACATCGACGATGGAAGGCTGCGGTGTGGCATCCCACACGAGAAACCACTGAGGCTGTTGAGGGACAAGGTGAATCGAGCCAGTTCGCAGAGGTGAAAGCCATCCAATTGGCTTTGGAGATTGCTGAGCGGGAAAAGTGGCCGAGGCTCTATCTCTACACTGACTCGTGGGTGATGGCAAGTGCCCTGTGGATGTGGTTGCAGCAATGGAAACAGAACAACTGGCAACGCAAGGGCAGACCCATCTGGGCCGCTGAAGTATGGCAGGACATTGCAGCCCGGGTGGAGACCCTCGTTGTGAAGGTGCGCCATGTGGACGCCCATATACCCAAGAGTCGGGCCACTGATGAACATCAACACAACCAGCAGGCGGACCAGGCTGCTAAGATCGAAGTGGCTCAGGTGGACTTGGACTGGCAGCGTAAAGGTGAACTGTTCATAGCCCGGTGGGCCCATGAGACCTCGGGCCACCAAGGCAGAGATGCAACATACAGGTGGTCTTGAGATCGAGGGGTGGACCTCACCATTGACACCATCGCAGAGATCATCCACGGATGTGAGACGTGTGCTGCGATCAAACAAGCCAAACGGGTGAAGCCCCAGCGGAATGAAGATCGATGGATGAAATATAAATATGGAGAGGCCTGGCAGATCGATTACATCACACTGCCACAGACCCGCCAAGGCAAGCGCCACGTGCTCACAATGGTGGAAGCAACCACTGGATGGCTCGAAACTTATCCAGTGTCCCACGCCACTGCCCGGAATACCATCCTGGGCCTTGAAGAGCGAGTCCTGTGGCGACACGGCACCCCAGAGAGGATTGAGTCGGACAATGGGACTCACTTCCGAAATAACCTCATAGATGCCTGGGCAGAAGAACACGGCATCGAGTGGGTCTACCACATCCCCTACCATGTACCAGCCTCTGGGAAGATCGAGCGCTACAATGGACTGTTAAAAACTACATTGAGAGCAATGGGGGGTGGAACCTTCAAACACTGGGACACACATCTGACAAAGGCCACTTGGTTAGTCAACACAAGAGGATCTGCCAATCGAGCTGGCCCGGCTCAGTCAAAACTTCCGCGTGTTGTAGACGGGGATAAAGTCCCTGTGGTGCGCATGAGGGATATGCTGGGAAAAATGGTCTGGGTTAGTCCTGCACCGGGCAAAGGCAAACCCATCCACGGGATTGCTTTTGCTCAAGGACCTGAGTGCTCCTGGTGGGTGATGCAGAAGGATGGAGAAGTCCGATGCGTACCACAAGGGGACTTGATTGTGGGTGAAAACACACCGTGAGTTATACTGTGCTTTTGTTAACTTTTCTTTGTTAATGCTAATTGCTAAATGGCAGCTGGATGTGACGCACATGGTATAGAATAAAGGGGTGGATTATGTCCTGGTTTAGCTAGGATAGGGTTAAGTTTCCCCAGCAGTTGGGGGGACGCTCTAGCCAGGTTATTCATTACCATGCTGACATCACGTCCTGGCGCCCATTAGCGCGGAGCACGGGAGAATCGGTGAGCGCGTGTGTTATGCGATTTTCTCTGCTCTTACTTCTGTATCGGTAGATATCTTGCTCTGTTCATTGTTATCACTATCACTGTTATTGTTATTGTTGTTGTTTGTTGCGTTGCTGTTGCACTGTTGTATTAAACCTCTCCTTATCTCAGTTTTGGGGCTTTCTATTTCACTCCCTTTGTGGGGGAGGGGCAGCGGCCGCGTGGTCTCAGATCCCAGCAGGGACTGAACTACCACAAATTCCTGCAAATGCATTTTTGTTGGTGCAGCTGTTAAGATGTCATCCATATAATGATAACAATATATATTAGGGAACTGTTTCCTAACTGTTGAGAGAGCTAAGGCAACATACCACTGGCAAATGGTCGGACTGTTTTTCATGCTCTGGGGCAAGACCGTCCAATGATATCTTTTACAAGGTTCTTGATTGTTTACCGTTGGAACTGTAAAGGCCAATTTCGGGGCATCATCAGGATGCAACGGGATCATAAAAAACAGTCTTTCAGGTCGATTACACATATGTCCCATTCTCTTGGTATCATTGTTGGTGAGGGCATCCCGGGTTGTAAGGCGCCCATACTTTCCATCACTGCACTGACTTGCCTGAGGTCATGCAGCAGCCTCCATTTGCCAGATTTCTTTTTGATTACAAAAACAGGTGTATTCCAAGGACTATTAGAAGGTTCAATGTGGCCTTGGTCTAATTGCTCTTGTACTAAGGACTGCAGGGCACATAGCTTTTCTTGGGACAGGGGCCACTGATCAACCCAAACAGGGGTAGTTGTCAACCATTTCAAGGGAATGGTTGGTCTCTTTGTGCTCTCTGTGACAGTGGCCCCTATGAAAAACCCACTGGCTGTGAACTTACAGTTGTGCCCCACATTCCCAGTATGTCTCGGCCCATAGATTTATAGGAACTGCCACTACATAGGGCAGTACTGTAGCCACTTGTCCTTCTGGGTTAACAAATTGAACTGACATAGTACTCTGACGAGTGCTCGTGGCTCCTCCTATTCCTGCTAATGCTGCCCCAATACTTATCGTTGGCCAATTTTTGGGCCAATCTCGGGATGATATAATAGTGATGTCAGCTCCTGTATCTATGTAATGGTTTAGCCCCTGCCGGGGTCTGAGACCACGCGGCCGCTGCCCCTCCCCCACAAAGGGAGTGAAATATAAAGCCCCAAAACTGAGATAAGGAAAGGTTTAATACAACAGTGCAACAGCAACACAACAAACAGCAACAATAACAATAACAGTAATAGTGATAACAATGAACAGAGCAAAATCTCTACCAATACAGCAGTGAGAGGACCAGATGTACAAAACGACGCGCCCCGCGCTCCCGCGCCAGGATGTGACGTCCGCATGGGATCTGAATAACCCGGCTAGAGCTCCCCCCCCACTGCTGGGGAAACTTAACCCTATCCTGGCTAAACCAGGACAATCTATCATCCCCTTGATCCGCACATCTTTTGGAGTACCTTTGGATAATGAAACGATACATGTCATAATGGGACATGAAGATCCAATGTTCTGCGTCCAATAGATCTGCGGAATACCTGTGGAGCCAAAACCCCCAGTTCCCCTGGTCCGTTGTTCCGCGCCCGGGGCCTGTGAAACAAATGGTACAAGTTGAGCAATACGACTATTAGCAGGAACAGTTACTGGTGGAGATGGTGTCCACATCATAGCACAAATTTGACCCTCGTAATCTGCGTCAATTATTCCTGGGAGAACAAACAATCCTTGTAAAGTAGTGCTAGAACGTCCTAACAACAAGGCACTTAATCCATTCCCTAAAGGGCCATACTCACAAAGGCACTTTGTGAACTCTCTCATCAGAAATAGTCACTGACGTGGCTGTGGCGACATCCACTCTGGCACTTCCTGAGGTTTTTTGCTGTGAGTCCACCGCATAGGCCTGAAACAGGTTCCGAGGAGTTATTTCTGTCGCAGCACGGACCCCCTTCGCATTCCGCCTTCTGTTTCCCTGATTATGGTGGGGTATCAGGGGCTTCTTTTTTTTTTCTACCACATTAGATAGGGATTTCCTGTCTTATTAATCAAAAGAGGTATGTGGGGATTCGGAAGGAGTCCCTGCAAGAAAATGGACGTGTGAGCAATCCTGCATAGGAGCAAGATTGGTAAAGCCTCAGCTTTGGCAAGGATGCGACGAGGGACTGACCCTGAGAGAATGAGGAAGAACCCAGGAAGATAAACAACTTCAGGGTGTTGGTCTGGGCAGAGAAGAAGTTTGTACAATGTCGATGTGGCAGTTCTCATCCAATCAGAAGAGAGCTTAAGGCGCATGTGCAAGGCTAACTGTCCAATCAGAAAGAATTGTACCATGTGATTGTATCTTGTGATTTTCACCTGCAGTATAAAAGGCTTGTCCACCATATTAAAGTAGGCATTGCTTAATCACTGTGTGATCATCTGCATGTCTGTATCTCCTGCAGAGGTATGATTACATTTTTATATGCCGGTGGGACAGCCTTAATCAGTTTATTACTCATGGTGACAGACAAGGGACGCTGCATCGCAGTGTCAGCACTTTCTGTAAAAACTGCTGCTTTTGGTGTTCGGGGCGAGGGGTGGGTGGGCACGGGCCAGGGGCGTGGTGCTGGGCTCGGCCGCAGGCGGTCGCCCTGCGGTGGGGAGGGGCTCGGGGAGGCCCGAGGCCGCTGCCGCCAACTCTGCACTGGCAGGTGGGGGGGCGCAAATGCTGAGTACAGAGATCCACACACTCGGTTTTCCAGATAGAATACTGTGCCGGCGTTAGTACCGTTTTTATAAGTGCCAGCCAATCCCAATTGATATCCGTGAGCGATTACCTCCAGTATACCTGTTGTAAATGAGTTTTTAAGTCTGTTCTCATTGATGCTTTTCTGTAGTTTTTTAATAACAGAAAAATGCAGTCCTTCCCAATGTGGCTGACGTCCCGGTTCATAAATTACAGGAGCAACACTCTTTCTGGCCATGTCCATATCCCCTTGCGCCAAGGCTTCTTGCCTCACTTTTACCCACAGATCATCCCCAGCTAAGGGAGGACACAGGCCAGAGTCTCTATTAGGATTTACAGTGTCAGAGTCTAAAGGATTATCACAGTCAAAAGACCCAGCATATAAAGCTTGCCACAGGGGTTCAGAACATGTGTCCTCGCCCTCTGTGTCCTCAGATAAATCTATTAGTAAATGTCTCAATGCTTTGGGGCGTGCCGGCGACTTGGGAGAGTCTCCACCAGAGTCCTCAGCGGCAGGTAGTGGACATGTGGAAGGGGCTCGCGGCTTTTCTGGGGGAGTCTCAGCCACAACTGTAGGATCCATCCGAGAATCGGATCCACTAAGTGACGTGGCATCGGCTGCAGCTGCCGCAGCAGTCTGATCACTTTTTAACTGTTTCAGGGATTCATGTACCAATCGCCATGTAGTTAAAGATGATGCAGCGATGGTATCCCCCTTTGTGGCCGCCTCGAATAAGGCGTTCCCTGCCTCTTTCCATGTTTCGAGATTAAAAGCAGACAGTGCATCAGCAGCGATATAAGTGCTGATATGGTGAAGAATTGCTAACCTGTGAGTCATGCTTGATAAAGGGCCGAAGACGGTGCAGACAGCTAGGAATTTAGAGTTTTTTATAGGAGCGGCTTAGCTGCTATTAGTCCAATTGCTAAAGTTTAAGTAGCTACCAATTAGCGCGCACTGATAAGAACTCTGAAGCATAGCAACCAATCAATTTAACACACGCATCTTCTGATTTTCTATAAAAATGAGTGTTACATGTAATAAAGTGAGAAAAACTTTGCTTGCATCAAGCCTGTCTCCCGTCTCTCAATCGCAGCACCATTCCTTTTGCACCAAATAAGCAAAGTACGTATCGCCTTTCCTCATATTTGATTCCCCACATCTCTAGAATTCTTGTCAAAATATATAAGATAGACTTTTTCTCTGCAGAAATTTTCGCCCCCATGTTAGTCTCCAGCTGCTCACCTTCTTTCCAGGTGCCTTCAGTTACCATCTGGACTAGTCGGCTCAATCTCCACCGATCATAAAGTTCAGCTGGGCTCCGCTACCACTGCTCAGCTTCCGCGGTCCTCGTTTTGTCCCAAATTGCATCTGGATTTGCACGTTGGGGTCACCAGTTGTAGTAGCCAAAATAGCGAGTCAGAGTGTTCTTTTTTCTTTCTGCAGGGCAGGGGCTGTTTATTCTTACAATAGTACATACTTATGCTCTTACTTCATAATTAGCAAATCAGCAATTAGACAGCTATCAACCTTTTCTCCTATCAGCATAAGACCACTCTCACACGCGCTGTGCAGACCAATCAACTTCTTGTTCAGGCGCAGTTCACGCAGCAGTAACTTCTCACAGCTCAGTACTTTTCCACAGTTCAGTGTTGCAGCTGTCCGTTGTTTTTCCCTGCCACCTTGGCACAACTCGGCAGTTTCTTATCTTTCTCCCAAGGCCTGTTTCTCATCAAAGCCTTGCTGCTTGTCAGGGGCTGCACAGAGCTGGCAGGCCGATGTCGACTTGCCTCTCTCCCACAGTGACCCACACTGGAGCAGAATGGAAACAGCTGCATCCCGTGGGAAGGACTCACGCTGCAGAAAGTTCATGGAGGACTGTCTCCCATGAGAGGGGAACCACGTGGAGAAGGGTAAAGAATGCCAAAGTGCCCCACCCAAGGTGGAAGAAGCAGCGGAATTACCATAACCAGCCCCATTCCCTGCCCCCTGCACGGCTGAGGGGAGGAAGTAGAGAGATCAGGAACAAAACTGAGCCCAGGAAAAAGGGAGGGATGGGGGAAAGCTGTTTTTAAGATGTGGTAATGCTTCTCACTGTCCTATTCTGTCTGTTAAGTGTTGTTGTTGTCCTCCCAGTCCTTATCTTGATTCCCGGAGCCTTTTGCTTTATTCTCTCCTTCCCTTCCCTGAGGGGGAAGGGGTGAGTGAATGGCATCATGGTGCTCAGTTGCCCTCTGGGCTCAAACCAGGACACTGGGCTGTGCCAAAAGGCCTGTCAAAAGGCCCAAATTGTGGGTGGTAAGTGAAATGAAGCACAGAGCTGCAGTGGTAGTGCGAGAAGAATGGATGTGGGAAGGCGAGTGTAGGCATGCTAAAGAAGTTGAAGGTGAGCTGTTGATGTGGATAGTGGGTATGTGCCTGAGCACTGTGCACAGTGAAGAGCTGAGCGTCAGGGCTAAATTTTGGATGGTGAGTGAAATGAAGTGCAGAGCTGAAGTGAGAGTGTGAGAAAAATGGGTGTGGGCAGGCTAGAGAAGGCTACTGCAAGCTCTTGTGTTGGTATGGACAATAAGTGTGTGTCCTTGCTTATTGCACATGTATTGGGTGTATGTGGCAAGGTATGGAATATCCCTTTGAGCCAAGAAATGTAGAGTCTGTTCTTTTTCTTGGTGTAGCTTAGCAGATAGTTAAAGGACTAGCTAGGATAAGAAAGTAGCAGTTAGCCTCGGGGCATGAAGTAAAAGAGATAACAAGAACAGCTTGGAGGAACTCTGTTGAGACCAGGGTTCTGCGGGTTGGGGCCCGGCCCACTCAGCATTCCAGGCAAAAGGTGAAAAGTACATGGTGAGGAAGACTGCAAGCCTTCCTCCAGAAGACCCCTGAAGACGACCACCAGACAGCAACGCACAGGTGCTGGAAGGAGGAGACTTATGATAATGAGTTCTGAGAAATAATTATAATGAACACACCTATTCCCCAAACTAATTGTAATAACCTGGCCTTTCCAAATGAATATGTATGCTTTCATGTAATAAATATTTGGCTTTTTAGCTGAGATGGTGTGCAAGCTTTGTGGAGAAATCCCCTTGCACCCGGCACTGTAATAAACATACCTGCTTTATAACTCTTCATGAGTTGTAGAGTTTGTTTCCACGCGTCACCTTTGGTCAGTTTGGGTCAGATGTCCCAGATGTGTCCCCTTCCAACTTCTTGTGCTCCCCCAGCCTACTCACTGGCAGGGCAGCGTGAGAAACAGAAAAGGCCTTGATGCTGTGTAAGCACTGTTCAGCAATAGCTAAAACATTGGTTTCTTACGCACACTGTTTTGGTCAGAAATCCAAAAAAAGGCACCATATGAGCTACTATGAAGAAATTTAACTCTATTCCAGCCAAAACCAGTACAGGGACATAGCCAAGACAGCTGACCCAAACTGACCAAAGGGATATTCCATACCATATGATGTCATGCTCAGCAATAAAAGCTCAGGGAAAGGAGTAGAAAGTGGGGACATTCAAGGTTATGGCATTTAGCTTACCAAGTCATTTACACATGCTGAAGCCTTGCTTTTCAGGAAGTGGCTGGACATCTGCCTGCTAATGGGAAGTAGTGAATGAATTCTTCTTTTGGCTTTGCTTGCATGTACAGCTTTGCTTTCCCTGAAGTCCAGATGGCCCTCTGCAAAGCTATGACTAGTTTCTGAATAGCCCATCATTTGGTGACTGAAGACTTGGTCTTTGTTGTTGTCTCCACTATCCCTTGTCTACCAGGTTTGTGTCTTTTTTTGTTGTTTCTTTTTTTTTCTCCACTTCCCCCTTTACTTATTCTCCCCTTTACACTGAAAAGGTCCTTGATCATATAACCTTAATGAAGCAGATATTCCATATTCTCATATTCCACAGACCCTTCAATATATAAATTTATATACTTTTATATATAAGTGCTTCCTGCTCCAAAAGAAATGGGCAGCCAATCAAAGGGCTCCCTGAGATCATGTGGGTATGATGGCTTAAAAAAATGGCAACTGTTATAGACTATCTTGCCAAAATGATGCAAGTCAGGACAAATTAAATTCCAATTATTTAATTTAGCAAGCGGCAACAAGCAAAACAGCGCTGGGCGGCCGGGGAGTCCTTGCTCCACCAACGGCGCGCACTTCCGCAGGTTTTCGTCTTGCTTATGTGTTACAAAGTGTTGCATATTAATGAGAATCTCATACATATTCATAATCTATCCCCACCTACCCCCGCTTCGTATTATAATGAGGTTTCCTCCTACTTGCGCCTGCGCAGTAAACTTCAACAGTCCTGGGCAGTGGTCGCAGAGTACTGAGTAGTGGTCGCAGAGATGAAGTACCTCCTCTTCCTCGCCGTTGAACTTTTCACCCCAAGGTTCTGCTCAGCCTCCGTAGTTCTCTGACATGTCTCTGTTAAAGCTCTGATAAGGACGCACCCTTTACCCTTCTCATCCTCCCCCTCCTCCCTCCTTTCAGTCTCTTACACAGTAGGAGTCCGTCCTTGCTTCAGCATTTTAACTTAGATAAGCACTTGCAGTCAGTCGTTACACAGTGTAATAGTTAAGATTAAGCTTAGGTTTACATAGTTTATGGAATAACATGTCACAAGCTCCCAGTATCTTTAATGGAATTTGATGAACAAACAGTTTACTGTATCACAGCAACCAGCCAATCACAGAGCAGTATGAAAACATGCAGAGTATGACATTGTCAAAAATGGCAGCCTCTGTAGTTAATAGGTAAGAGTTTCCTGTTCTGCTGTACTTCTGAGCAAATTGAAAGGAGTGGCTTGTCCTGCCAGCCAATCACAGGGCAGTCTGTGAACAGACCATGTGCCTGTAAGAGGGGAGGGACTGTTGGGGCAAGTGGGACATGTGACTGCCTGTAGGAGCAGGGATTTCAACAGAAGTTGGGAAGCATGGTACTTGTTACTTCTTATCTTGCATAGGTGTTTTTATACCCCTGATATCACACAGCCCAGGTAAGAAGTAGGAGTCCAGCCCTGAGCTTAAATGGAGCTCCTGGGCCAGTGGGCAGAGGGCTTGTGGCTGCAGGCCCCAGGTGAGGCTGATCAGGGTAATTAAGGCCTATTGGAGTACTTAGGCCCCTTTCAGTAGCTTCTCACGTCAAGGTGTGCCTTCACACCTTACTGAGATCTGGGTTTGGAGGGGACTTATTATGAAGTGATCTAGTTGCCCTGGATTTTCATGAGGCTATTTCAGTGGTGCCTGAACCAGGTGTTATGGCAGTGTACTGAGTCTGGCTGGGATGGAGTTAAATTTCTTTACAGCAGCTTGCACAGTGCTGTGCTTTGCATTTGTGACTAAAACAGTGTTGATAACACACCAGAGTTTTGACTATTGCTGAGCAGTGCTTGTACAGCATTGAGATCTTCTCTTTTTCCCACTCTGCCTGTGCAAGGAGTAGGCTACCAGTGTGCAAAAAGTTGGAAAGAGGACATAGCTGGGACAGCTGTTGTGACCTAAAAGGTTACCCAGCCTGTGAATGTGTAGAGATCGTGACCATGGGCTTGTAGGAATTCCTAATACGCATGGACACAGAGACTTTTATTATCTAAATTTCTCTATTTTATTACAGATTACCACAAAAATCACCAATAGCAGGTATAACTATGATTAATAAATATATGTCTCTCTTGCTATCTCATTACTATCAGCAATCAATAGTATAGTATTAATCCATACTATGCATAGGGCATAAGAAGACTGTCATGATAACCAAGGAAAGTTTGCTTTTGATACAAGGAAATGATGACCTACTTTGCAACTTATTTACTTACAGCAAATTATAATGATTTCTGAATATTGCTTAATAATCCTGCTTGCCCTGACTGTTCTGTGGAAGCTTACCAAGGGCTACTGCTACTGTGCTCATCAAAACAAAGCAGTTTTCTGTGGAAACTTACAAAGAATTACAATGTTCAGCAAAAGTGTTTCTTGTCCTTGGAAAGCAGATGTGCTCTAATTAGTTTAGTCTTGGTAATGAATAAGATAGCCATATATGGACGGTAGAAATTGATACGCTGGTACTTTTAGATAAGATAGAATGAGTAAACCAGATGTAAACATTCGTGTTATTCAATAAATTGCGTAAGAGAATCTGTGCATGCTCCCAGGAAAAGTACAAGGTGAGAAAGACTGTGAGCCTTCCTCCCAAAGACGCCCACCAGGAGGCAATGCCCAGGTGCAAAGAGAACATAAACTGCTGACACCAGCCTTTTGAACTAACCCAGCCTTACTTATGCATATGTATGTTTGTGTTATGTAATCCAATGAATATGTATATCCACACTCTATAAGTTTCTGGTAAAATGTGCCGTGGGGTGCAAGCTTTGTGGAGAAATCCCTTTGCACCTTGGCGCTGCAGTAAACATACCTGCTTTATAACTCTCTTCGAGTTGTAGAGTCTGTTTTCCGCAAATCAGTTGGCACCCCAGATGGGACCCTCTCTGTCCGGCTGCAGGACCGGCTGAGAGGGGGACGTTCTAGGCATGCCCTGAGGTTTCTTTCTCAGAGAACCTCCCTCGCTCTCCCGATCTCGACAGGGGCAGACAAGGACCATCTATCGGCGGATCAGGTATGTTGGAGAAAGGGGAGACCTGTAAGTCGTGAGGAGATGTCCTACGCAAGGTAAAGAGCCTGTGTGCTTTCCCCTGGGGTTGGGGTGTGAGTCCCCAAGTGGTGGTGGGCCCATGGGTGGCAGGGTGGTTTCGACACTCTGACCATATTGGAACCCTAGGTCGACTTGGGTACTCCTCGTATGGGGGTACGGGAGTGGTGTGAGTTGTGTGAGTGGGGTGGCATTGCCATTGCTACCATCAAATGTAAAATCTTGTACCATTTATAATAATTTAGTCGATATCGATCAGGTGTGGATCTGTGGTAAATGATAAACAGCAAACGGCTCATGGTATATGATTTATGCTTTTGGCTTTGATTTATGGCTTTTATGATTTAGCAATTGTTGTAATTGGTGTTTTGATGTTTGTAGTATTTGTCATTTTATGTTGTGTGAGTAATAAGTGTAAGGGGCACCTTTGTGTGGTTGTGTGACTGTTCTGCGGGTGTGAGACGCAGCCCAGCTGCAGCTGCGGAGTGCGGAGTTCTCTGACCCGCAGTTCCGTTATCCCGCGAGGGAAGCGGCCGCAGAGGAACGAAGCGCAGGGCAGACTCTGTACCAGTGGGGGGGTAGTGCAGGACGAGGGAACATTCCTTAGTACAGAGCGCCCTAGTGCCCGCTGGGTCACTGGTGCTGCCTGTTTGTTCAGGCTAAGTGTTTGAAGTGTCATAGGTGAAATATCTCCTCTAGCGGGAGGCAGTAATTCTGTGTTAATTGTTGTCTTAAATTTAGGTGCATACTCTGTGGGGAGAGTGCACCTTTGTACCATCTGCCTGAGGGGGATATTGTCAGCTTACTTGGGTAGCGTTTTAAGGTAAAGTAGATGAGATGGGAAGCTGTTGGGGAAGGCAGCTGGTCTGCCAACAACCTGATTGAAGAGGAGTTTGACCTTGACAAGATTCCGGTGTACCCTTGAGAAAGGGAAGCTTTGCTTCAAGCAAATAACTTTCAAGGAGCTGCAGACTACACAGTAGGATGAAGTAAGCAGGGAGAAAACTGATAAAGGTTATCCAATGAGAATGTTGAAAACAACTTTTTGACCAATTATATTGTGACACTCTGGCACCTGAAATATATAAAAATGCATGCTTTTAGTAATAAAAAAACCTAGCTGCTTATTCACCCATGTGAGTGTGTGCGTCTGGTGTCGCTTTGTCCATCTCTACAGCTACATGTGGTGATCCCGACACGCGATGACGACGTGCAACAAGGCCGAGATCGCAACTTGGCAAGGACGTGATTCGGGATTCGCAACTTAGCGAAAGTGGGCTGCAGGATGACATGCAGCAGAGACGGAGCCCGGTGAAGCTGAGAGCAGTGGGAATCTGCTTGGTCCGGACCTGAACTTCGACACCTGATAAGGTGAGCCACCAGGAATGGGACTATAGCCATGGGACAGCATTTAACGCAAGAAGAAGGAAAAATACTGTCCACATGGAAAGCATTACTTAAACGTAAGGGTGTTAAGACTAGTGAATACGGGGTAAGGCGAATGCTCATTTGGAGTAAAATGCAAGGATTTGAAGCAACAGCTGCCACGGCGTTTAGTGTATCAGTGTGGCAGGCAGTAGGGCAAAAATTATGGGATGCAATTTCTAAAGGGTCAAAAGAAGCAGCAGAATTGGCTACTACTTGGTGGCTGCTGAGTGAGACTCTGAAAGAATGGCAAGCAGAATGGGACAGTAAGGAAAGGGACCTAGAGGCAGCAACTGCTGAGACAAACGAAACATGCTCTGTTAACAAAAAATGCTCTGATCAAGACCATGACATAGAAACTGTAACAGAGAAACTGGGAGCGTTACAACTCCCTGCGGAGCCTGGTTTGCCTAATTCTTCAACTAAAGATCTAAATAAGAAACTAAATAAATCCCCTAGTTACCCATCGCCTGCTGATCAGATTAAAGTTGTGAACACCTGGAAGTCCTCAAAAGACTGTTCCTATGGGTTTAATTATAAAACCCCCACTCAGCAGCTAGAAGAATTTGCTAATAAAGGCAAACCTACTGTACCTGGTGCCCCCCCGTGGGAAAAGAGGAGTTCCAGTTGCCTCACTCCTCTTCCATCACTCATATGCACGTTCCTTTGCCAAATGATGACAAATGCTCGACGCAGCCCGCTCAAGTTAAAGATTGTTCTGCTCTGTCCTCTGTAGCGGGCAAAAAACCCTGTACAGGGTCTGTCAAATGTCGTTCACGACCACCTCCTCCGCCTCCACCTAGTCAATATCAAACCCCTAGTCGGCAGTTACAGATGATGAAACAAAGCTCTAACTTTATAGAACCTACTGCACCCCCCGCGGAGGAAGAGATAGAAACAGAATCAACAGTGAATCCCTCTCAGATCCCTTTGTCTTTCTCGGGGGACAGTACTGATGAGGATGAGGAGGAGGAGGGAGGAGCGGGCGCAGTAATAAATGCAACTGCAACGTCACAGATTGCAGACCCTGACCGTGTCACCAAATCCGCCCTCCCGTGGGCTTTGCCCCCTGCTACTGTGACTGTTACGCCTCGTCACCCTGCTCGGTTTTGGGCGCAGGTTAGAAAGCAAGTGGCCGAAGTGGGAAACTGGGATCTAGTTGAGAAACTCGACCCCTGTCATCTGCAAACTTACAATGATACCGGTGCCCTGGGAGCATTTCCTGTTTATAAGGCAGTGGCTGGCACTAACCAACATGACAAGCACAACCCCATCTTGTGGAAGGTGGTGCAAGATTTGCAAACTAAATCAGCACAGTTCGGTATTAACTCTCCTGAGGTTATGCAGTTAATTAGAATCATCAGTACCAACTTGTTATGTTCTTATGATATTACTCATCTTGCACAAGTGTTATTTCAGCCTATACAGCTTATGGTCTTTCAGGCTACCTGGAGGCAAATGGCTCAAGCCGTTGCGGCTAAAAATAGGGGACTGCTGCAGGGCGATCCACGGCTTGGTGTTGGTGAAGATGCTTTACTAGGAGAGGGACCGTTTAGTAATCCTCAATTACAGGCGACATGGCACCCCCTTATTTTAGAACAGTCCCAACAATTAGGAATTAATGCCTAAAAAGAACCATGGAGCTAGCGGCCCCAAAGCAGAAATATGTTGCTATCCGGCAGGGACCCAGAGAACCGGTTTTGCAGTTTGTTGAAAAAATTTCTGCTGTGTTAGAAAAACAAGTAGACGATGATGGACTGTGGCAGATATTGTGTAAGCAATTGGCAAGAGATAATGCTTATGAGGACTGCCAAAAAATTATTGAAGCCATGCCTCGAGACCCCTCTGTACCTGATATGGTTGCTGCATGCTCTAAAGTTGGCACTGTGGAGCATAAAGTGGCTGCACTAGCTAAGGCCATGAAGGCTAAATCCGCTCCCAAGTGCTTTGGATGTGGAGAGGAGGGACATGTTAAAGCAAATTGCCCTGCCAGACAAGAAAATCCAAGAAACTCTGCCAGCAATTCCGCAGGAGTAACCTGCAGCCGCTGTGGAAAAATAGGGCACTTTGCCAAACAATGTTGGTCCAAATTTCATGCTAGCAGACAGCCTCTCCAGGGAAACAGGAAGGCGAGCGCAAGGGGGTGCGTGACGATAAAAAATCCCTCCCGCACGTCACGGGCTCGCCACCTCTCTGTGAGAGGCTCACAGCTGAAACTGTCAGGTCAGCAGGACTGGATGTATCCACTGCCGACACAGTAACCATTTCAACGACAGACATCGTTAAAGTACCGTTAGATGCTAAAGGACCTATAGGGCGAGGGCTGAGTGCTTTATTGATTGGGAGATCTAGCAGTACCTTAAGTGGACTAATTGTGCATGTGGGAATTATCAATGCTGATTATACTGGGCAAATTTGTGCTATGATTTCTACTCCCTATCCACCTGTAACCATTCCCAAAGGAACTCTAATTGCTCAACTTGTACCATTTTTGAGCTGTCTCCCCAAAACAGAACGTCGGGAGCGACGTGACGGAGGATTTGGCTCCATAGGACCCCCGCAGGTCTTCTGGTCACAAACTGTCTCATCACAAAGTCCGCAGATGGCCTGTACACTACCCAGCAGAGGGCACTCGCCGACAGCAGTAAAACTTACGGGCCTTCTGGGCACAGGAGCTGACGTAACTATTATATCTCTGTACTCGTGGCCACCCACCTGGCCAATTGTGAATACGGGAATGGGAGTGGTAGGACTGGGAGGGTCAACACAAGCAGGGGTAGCAGCTACGCCTATTCTGATCACCAATCCTGAGGGTCAACAGGCGACCGTCAAGCCCTATGTGACAACAGCCCCCCTAAACCTATGGGGGAGGGACTGTTTGTCACAATGGGGAGTGAAGATCACTACGGATTTTTGACAGGGGCCACTGTGCTGCAGGGTGTAAAACAACCCACACTTGCGTTGACCTGGTTAACAAATAACCCTGTGTGGGTAGATCACTGGCCCCTGCCAATCGAGAAATTAAAGGCCCTGCAGGAGTTGGTGATGGAACAGCTAGCTGCTGGACATATTGAGCCTTCTCACAGCCCATGGAATACTCCAGTGTTTGTAATTAAAAAGAAATCAGGAAAATGGCGATTTTTGCATGACCTGTGGCAAATAAATGCTGTTATGACCACAATGGGGGCCCTACAACCGGGCCTACCCTCACCTGCCATGATTCCTATGGATTGGGAAATCATTGTGATAGATTTAAAGGATTGCTTCTTTACTATCCCATTGGCATCCCAAGATAAAGAAAAATTTGCATTCTCTGTGCCTTCTCTAAATCATGCAGAGCCTTTGAAAAGGTACCATTGGAAAGTTTTGCCGCAGGGCATGAAAAATTCGCCAACAATTTGTCAATGGTTTGTAGCCCAGGCTTTGTCACCTGTGAGAGAAAAGTTCCCTACTAGCTATTGTTACCATTATATGGATGACATCCTGTTAGCAGCAAACAGCAAGGAGCAGTTGAACAGCATGGAACACTTAGCCAGAGAGTCGTTGCAACAATATGGATTGGTTATTGCTCCTGAAAAGGTACAAAAGGTAGAACCATGGAAATATCTGGGAATGACAGTTACAAGCAAGCAGGTTATGCCCCAACCTGTGAATTTCGACCTTGAAATTAAAACTCTCAATGATGTACAGAAACTGATGGGATCCTTAAACTGGATAAGGCCCTATCTTGGACTTACCAATTCTCAGTTGCAACCATTATTGGAGTTACTAAAACATTCTAATGATCCAGCAGAACCCAGAATACTAAACAAGGAAGCATTAAGTGTAATTCATATGGTAGAACAATCTATACACGAGAGATTTGTCTCTTGAATAGATCTGTCTCAGGTAGTACAATTCTTTGTACTAATTGACAAAACTGTACCATTTGGTGCTCTAGTACAATGGAACCCTGAATGGGATGACCCATTACATATTCTAGAATGGATGTTTCTGTCATTCCGACCACGAAAAACTGCTCCTGGACTGTTTGAGCTTATTGCTGACGTAATCATAAAAGCCAGAAAGCAATGTTTAGAACTAACAGGGCGTGATCCGGCTACGGTTGTTTTACCTGTGCAAAATTGGTATTTTGAATGGTGCCTGGCAAATAATTATGACCTGCAGGCAGCCATGGCAGGTTTTCAAGGATGGATATCATATCACATCACCTGCCATCACACCCGCTGCTGAAATTTGCTCGGGAAGTACCATTTGGTCAGAAAAATTTAAGCCAACCAGAACCCGTGAAAGGCCTCACTGTTTTTACAGATGGCTCAGGAAAAACAGGTAAGGCAGCAGTAGTATGGTATGAAAACCATGATTGGAAAAACAAGGTAGTACATCAAAAAGGTTCCCCACAGGTAGTGGAGCTACGTGCCATGGCTGTTGCCTTCTCTATTTTTACTTCTCCTGTGAATATTGTAACTGATTCAGCATATGTAGCCAACTTGGTTGCTCGATTGGATAAAGTGGTCCTGACTATGTCAGACAATCAATTATTATTTGATGTGCTTTTGGAACTCTGGAAGAGTATTCAACAACGAAAAGAACCTTATTTTGTCATGCATGTCCGTAGTCATACTACTTTGCCAGGGTTTTACATGGAAGGCAATGCTAGAGCGGATGCTCTTGTGTCCGCTATGGCTCTGAGTCCTGTTCCTAACATGAAGCAACAAGCTGTATTATCGCATCAATTTTTTCATCAAGGCTTTCGAGCTTTGCGACAGCAGTTTGGTCTATCTCATACTGAAGCTCACTCTATAGTAGCTGCCTGTCCTGATTGTCAAGGAACTCGCACTCCAGTGTATTTCGGTACCAACCCCAGAGGTATGCAGGCTCTACAAATTTGGCAAACTGATGTTACTCATATAGACAAATTTGGCCAACAGAAATATGTTCATATTTCTATTGATACTTATTCTCATGCCTTGGTAGCAACAGCACATAATGGGGAAACAGGAAAAGATGTAGTTCGACATTTGCAGAAGGCCTTTTCTATGCTTGGGGTGCCGCGCCAGATCAAAACAGACAATGGCCCAGCATATGTTTCACAGAAAGTTCAAATGTTTTTCAATTTGTGGGGTGTTACTCATATTACAGGTATTCCCCATTCCCCAACAGGGCAAGCAATTGCTGAATACGCGCATGGCATGTTGAAGTGACAGCTTCAAATACAAAAAGGGGGAATGATTGGGGAAGCACCCCAGGAACGTTTAGATAAAGCAGTTTATGTTCTTAACTTTCTCCATTATGGGGATAATTCTTCTCTGCCTCCTCTTTTTCAACATTTTTCCTCTCTTTCCAAACAGCCCAGGATCTGGCTACTGATCACCTCAGAAGTACAGGAGAAGATATAAAAGATCACTTCCCCTTGCAGGACCCATGCCTTCCACTTCCCAAGAAAGGAGCCCATATGAGATTGCTAAATGCATATAGAGATTGGACTGTAAGGGGCATGGAACAGGCTATACCGAAAGCAATTAACTGTTCGGACTTACACGCCGTTCGGCAGGGACCTAAAGATACTCCATCAGAATTCCTGGATAAGCTGCGGGATACCATGAGGCAACACACCCTTAGATCCAGGATCAGAGGTGGGAATACAACAGTTAGTGTCATTATTTATAGGGCAATCAGCACATGACATTCGAAAGAAGTTGCAGAAGCTGAAAATGCCAGAGAGTAGGAATTTGGAGACCTTGTTGGACAGAGCATAGAGAGTATATAGCTGTACCGGGTCTGGCTGAGCCAGAATTGGTTTTCCCCTGTAGCAGCCCTCATGGTGCTGTGTTTTATGTTGGGAGCTGGCAGGGTGTTGATAGCACACTGGTGTTGTGGCTACTGCTGAGTACTGCTTACACAGCACCAAGGCTCTTTCCCACATTTTCCCCCACCACAGTGGGACGGGGTGGGCAAGATCTTGGGAGGGGACACAACCAGGACAGCTGACCCGAACTGACCAAAGGGATATTCCAGACCATAGGACGTCTGCTCAGTATAAAGCTGGGAGAAAGGAGGAAGGGGGTGGGGTCACCCTTGGTCCTCCGAGGCAACCACTACACGTATCGGAGCCCTGCTTCCTGAGAAGGCCCGACATCGCCTGTTCATGGGAAGTAGAGAATAAATCTGTTTTGTTCTTTTTTGCTTCCGCACGCAGACCTTTGCTTTGCTTTGCTTATATTAAAACTGCTTTTGTTTTACCCACAAGGGTTGGTTATTTTCTTTCCCCTCTTTGCCCTGTTGAGAAAAAAGGGAAAGCGGGGGGAAGTGATAGAGCGACTTGGTGGGTACCTGGCATTTAGCCAAGGTCAAACCACCACAATAGCGATAAGAGAGGAGGAAATCTGCATCCTCTTGTAGCAAAACCATATGCATTATTGATCAGACTAGTACCTGAATTGGCTTGGTTTACCGTACTGGACCTAAAAGATGCCTTCTTTTGCTTGCCTTTGAGCTCCAAAAGTCAGTTATTGTTTGCATTTGAATGGGAAAACCCAGAGTCCGGAAGGAAGATGCAATTAACATGGACTGTGTTACCCCAGGGATTTAAAAATAGTCCCACTCTTTTTGGAAAACAACTAGCTATAGATCTAGAGCAATGGGAGTGGCCGCATGGAATTGGGGAAGTTCTGCAGTACGTAAATGATTTATTAATAGCCACAGAGACTAAAGAAATATGCATAATGTAGACTATTAGTTTATTCAATTTTTTGGGACTTAATGGTTATCGAGTCTCTTCACAGAAAGCTCAAGTAGCTCAGCAGCAAGTAACCTACCTGGGATTCGAGGTCACGGCTGGTCAACGGACCCTAGAACTACAAGGAAGGAGGCCATCTGTCAGACCTCTTGACCACAGACAGCTAAAGAGCTCCGCACGTTCCTAGGAATGACTGGATGGTGTCTCCTGTGGATATATAACTACAGACTCATGGTAAAACCACCCCTTTATGAACTATTAAAATCAAATCCAAAAACCCTCATTTGGAACGGAGAGGCAGACAGAGCATTCCGTCAGCTGAAAAGGAAGCTGATGGGTGCCCCTGCTTTGGGTTTACCAGACATCATTAAGCCTTTCAGGTTATTCTCCCACGAGAAACAGGGAACAGCCTTAGGGGTCCTGGCCCAAAATTTGGGACCAGATAGAAGGGCAGTGGCATACTTCTCTAAACAACTCGATGAAGTAAGCAAGGGATGGCCTAATTGCCTGAGGGCAGTAGAAGCAGTAGTTCTAAATATCCAAGAAACACGAAAATTCACATTGGGCCAGAAAATCACAATGCTAGTATCCCACATGGTATGTGCAGTACTAGACATGAAAGGAGGACACTGGCTTTCACCTCAAAGGTACCTGAAATATCAAGCTCTCCTAGTGGAACAGGATGATATAAAAATAGAAGTTACTAATATTGTCAACCCAGCTTCTTTTCTTAGTGGAACCACAGGAGAACCAGTGACACACGACTGCCTGGAAGGACATGAAGCAGTCTATTCCAGCCGGCCAGGCCTCAAAGAGGAACCATTAGAGGAAGCTGATGAATCCTGGTATACAGATGGGAGCAGTTTTGTCCGACAAGGTATCTGCAAGGCAGGATATGCGATAACCACCGAAGATCATGTAACAGTCTAAAGCCCTTCCTCCAAATACCTCAGCACAAAAGGCAGAAATAATAGCTTTAACTTGGGCACTGGAAATGGCAAAGGGTATAAAAATTAATATATGAATGGACTCTAAATATGCTTTCGGAGTGGTCCATGCTCATGGGGCAGTGTGGAAAGAAAGAGGACTCTTGTCTGCACAGGGAGAACATATAAAGCATGCCAAAGAAATCCTCAAACTGCTGGAAGCAGTGCAACTACCTGAAAAGGTGGCTATAATGCATTGTAAGGCTCACCAAAGAGGAAGTTCCACCCATGAACTTGGCAATGCTCTGGCAGATCATGAGGCCAAAAGAGTGGCCGAGGAAGGTAAAGTAGAAGTGCAGTCTTTGGTTCCAGACGGTAAAATAAAAATGTGCTAACTTCACATACAGCCATCAAGATTAAAGAATGATCATCGTGGATACATCACACTCAAGTTAAAGAAGCCCCGAACCAGCAATGGGAATCAAAATCAACTGGACCCCCGAGGCTCTGAATCCAACAAAAGGATGGACATTAATTATCAACGTGATCGAACTATGGGGAGGGATCGTAAGTACATGGGACTCTAACACACATTATGTATTAACACAGAATATCTCCCTAATTCTAGGTAAGATCAGTTGTTAGATATGTACTCAAATACCTGCTTTGATATAGCAAAAGAATTTGCTTTGAAAAAAAAAAAGGGGGGAATTGATACAAGGAAATGATCACCTGCTTTGCAACTTATTTACTTACAGCAACTTATAATGATTTCTGAATACTGCTTAATAATCCTGCTTGCCCTGACTGTTCTGTGGAAGCTTACCAAGGGCTAATGTGTTCATCAAAACAAAGCAGTTTTCTGTGGAAACTTACCAAGAATTACTATGTTAAGCAAAAATGTTTCTTGTCCTTGGAAAGCAGATGTGCTCTAATTAGTTTAGTCTTGGTAATGGATAGCCATATATGGACAGTATACTGATATACTGGTACTTTTAGATAAGATAGAATCAGTAAACCAGCTGTAAACACTCCTGTTATTCAAGAAATTGCATAAGAGAATCTGTGCATGCTCCAAGGAAATGTACAAGGTGAGGAGGACTGTGAGCCTTCCTCCTGAAGACCCCCGAAGACGCCCCCAGGAGGCAATGCCCAGGTGCAAAGAGAACATAAACTGCTGACACCAGCCTTTCAAACTAACCCACCTTACTCATGCATATGTATGTCTGTGTTATGTAATCCAATGAATATGTATATCCACACTCTATAAGTTTTTGGTAAAATGTGCTGTTGGTGTGCAAGCTTTGTGGAGAAATTCCCTTGCAGCCTGGTGCTGGAGTAAACATACCTGCTTTATAACTCTATTCGAGTTGTAGAGTCTGTTTTCCGTGAATCACTTTCCTCATCCAAGTATGTAGAGTTGTGTGTAGAGCACATCTTATCTTCTTTTATTGTCACAGTAGTAACCTGGGATAGTTCACTTCCCCCCCATCTGCATACACCCTTGCACTGGCACCAATGTGACAGCCAGCTGTGTATCTTGGAATTCGGAAAATAGAACCTGCATTACATAAGCAAGTTCGCTAATGAATAAAACAAGACATTGAATATGTATGATATGTTAATCAGCACAAGTTTTATTGTCCACCCCTGTGGTGCTTTCCCTTGAGCAGGTCTCCGCTGCATCAGGTCCCCATTTCTACAAGCATCGGTGTCCCGGGGCTCCCAATGTGGAAACACTACACTTTCAATAAATCCAAAGCTTTCACTCAATGAGTGTTGAGCCTTCTCCCCGAGGGATCCGCACCTGCTTTTTGCACATAACTGTATGACAGCAGTCAATAATAGCAGCAATCAATTGTACAGCAAAAACCAATCCTATAGCACCAATGAGCCAGCAGTGTGCCCAGGTACCCAAGAAGGCCAATAGCATCCTGGCTTGTATCAGAAATAGTGTGGCCAACAGGACTAGGGAAGTGAGCATCCCCCTGTATTCAGCACTGATGAGACTGCACCTCAAATACTGTGTCCAGTTTTCACAGAATCACAGAATGGTCTAGGTTGGAAAAGACCTTGAAGAACATCCAGTCCAGCCATTGACCTAACACCGACAGTTCCCAAAGACAGCATATCTCTAAGCGCTAAGTCAACTTTACTCTTAAACACCTCCAGGGATGGGGACTCCACCACCTCCCTGGGCAGCCCATTCCAATGCCTAACAACCCGTTCTGGAAAGAAATGCTTCCTAATATCCAGTCTAAACCTTCCCTGGTGCAATTTGAGGCCATTACCTCTTGTCCTATCACTTGTTACTTGGTTAAAGAGACTCATCCCCAGCTCTCTGCAACCTCCTTTCAGGTAGCTGTAGAGGGCGATGAGGTCTCCCCTCAGCCTCCTCTTCTCCAGACTAAACAACCCCAGTTCCCTCAGCCGCTCCTCGTACGACATGTGCTCCAGACCCTTCACCAGCTTCATTGCCCTTCTCTGGACACGCTCAAGTAATTCAATGTCCTTTTTGTAGTGAGGGGCCCAAAACTGAACACAGGAATCGAGGTGCGGCCTCACCAGTGCCAAGTACAGGGGCAAGATCACTTCCCTGTCCCTGCTGGCCACGCTATTTCTGATACAAGCCAGGATGCCATTGGCCTTCTTGGCCACCTGGGCACACTGCTGGCTCCTGTTCAGCCGGCTGTCAATCAACACCCCCAGGTCCCTCTCTGACTGGCAGCTCTCCAGCCACTCCTCCCCAAGCCTGTAGCGCTGCTGGGGGCTGTTGTGGCCCAAGTGCAGTACTCGGCATTTGGCCTTATTAAAACTCATACAGTTGGCCTTAGCCCATCGCTCCAGCCTGTCCAGGTCTCTCTGCAGAGCCTCCCTACCCTCGAGCAGATCAACACTCCCACCCAACTTGGTGTCGTCTGCAAACTTACTGAGGGTGCACTCGATCCCCTCGTCTAGATCATCAATAAAGATGTTAAACAGGAGTGGCCCCAAAACCGAGCCCTGGGGGACACCACTCGTGACCGGCTGCCAACCGGATTTAACTCCATTCACCACAACTCTCTGGGCCCGGCCATCCAGCCAGTTTTTTACCCAGCAAAGCATGTGCCCATCCAAGCCGCGAGTAGTCAGTTTCGCCAGGAGAATGCTGTGGGAAACAGTGTCAAAGGCCTTACTGAAGTCAAGGCAGACAACATCCACAGCCTTTCCCTCATCCAATAAGCGGGTTGCCCTGTCGTAGAAGGAGATCAGGTTTGTCAGGCAGGACCTGCCTTTCATAAACCCATGCTGACTAGGCCTGATCCCCTGGTTGTCCATTATGTGACTTTTAATGGCACCCGAGATGACCTGCTCCATGACCTTCCCTGGCACCGAGGTCAGACTGACAGGTCTATAGTTACCTGGATCCTCCTTCCTGCCTCTCTTGTAGATGGGTGTCACATTTGCCACCCTCCAGTCCAATGGGACCTCCCCAGTTAGCCATGACTTCAGGTAAATCATGGACAGCGGCTTGGCGAGCACATCTGCCAACTCCCTCAGCACCCTTGCGTGTAACCCATCTGGTCCCACAGACTTGTGTGCATCCAAGTGGTGTAGCAGGTCTCTGACCACCTCCTCTTCAACTGTGCTGACCTCAATCTGCTTCCCCTCCCCATCTCCCAGCTCATGAGGCTGGGTGTCCAGGGAACAGCCAGTTCCACTGCTAAAGACTGAGGCAAAGTAGGTGTTGAGCACCTCAGCCTTTTCCTCATCCTTAGTTACCATGTTTCCCTCTGCATCCATCAGGGGAGGGAGATTTTCTCTAATCTTCCTCTTGCTGTTGACGAATTTATAGAAAGATTTTTTGTTATCCTTAACAGCTGCAGCCAAGTTGAGCTCTAGCTGCGCTTTGGCTCTCCTAATGTTCCCCCTGCATAACTTCACTACGACTTTATAGTCTTCATGAGAGGCCTGGCCCCTCTTCCAAAGGCGATAGATTCTCCTTTTCTTCTTGAGATCCAGCCAAAGGTCCCTGTTTAGCCAGGCCGGTCTCCTTCCCCTCCTGCCTTTTTTTCGGCATACAGGAACAGCCTGCTCCTGTGCCTTTAAGAATTCTCTCTTGAAGTATGTCCAGCCTTCCTGGACTCTCATTTCCTTCAAGGCAGCCTCCCAAGGGATTTGGTTAACCAGTCTCTTGAACAGGTCGAAGTTAGCCCTCCGGAAGTCTAAGGTGGCAGTTTTACTAACCCCTCTCTTTGTTTCTCGAAGGATCAAAAATTCGATCATCTCATGATCACTGCACCCTAGACGGCCTCCAACCTTTACCTCCCCCACAAGCTCTTCCCTGTTCAGAAGCAGCAGGTCCAGGAGGGCACCTTCCCTGGTTGGTTCACTCACCAGCTGTATAAGGAAGTTATCCTCCACACATTCCAGGAACCTCCTGGATTGTTCCTTCTCCGCTGTGTTGTGATCCCAGCAGATATCCGGGAGGTTAAAGTCCCCCACAAGAACAACAGCAAGTGACTGCGAGATTTCTCCCAACTGTTTGTAGAAAGCTTCATCCACCTCACTGCTTTGGTTGGGAGGTCTATAGCAGACTCCCACAGCAAGATCTGCTTTATCGGCCCTTAACCTGATCCACACACTCTCAACCCTGTTATCACTATACTTGATTTCCAAGCTATCATAGCATTCTCTTACATACAGGGCCACTCCACTACCTCTCCTTCCCTGCCTATCCCTCCTGAAGAGCTTGTAGCCATCAATTGCTGCACTCCAGTCGTGTGAGGCATCCCACCACGTTTCTGTTACAGCTACTATGTCATAGTTCTCATTCTGCATTATGGCTTCAAGCTCCCCCTGTTTGTTGCTCATACTGCGTGCATTGGTGTAGATGCACTTGAGATGAGCTAATGAATCCAACACCCTCTTGTGAGCATGGGCCCCATTCCCTACCAGACCCTTCTCAGGTGCTTCCACGGTTCCTGAACATCTTTCCCTTCTCTCAGTTGAAGTGGCAGAGGGAGAGCCCTCACCAGTCCACCATCCTTCAAGCTTTGGCACGTTTCCCTTAAGCTTGTTCCTAACATGCCCAGTTATCTCCCCATCCCCCCTCATATCTAGTTTAAAGCCCTGTCAATAAGCCCTGCTATCTCCTGCCCCAGTATCCCTTTCCCCCTCAGGAACAGCTGCATCCCACCTTTCCCATTTGTCGCCAGCAGACCAGGTGCCTTATAAACCTCGCCATGGTCAAAGAACCCAAAATTCCAACGGTGGCACCAGTCTCTGAGCCACGTGTTAATCAGATACGTTTTCCACCATCTATCAGTGGTTTTCCCTTTCACTTGAGGGATTGACGAAAACACGACCTGAGCTCCCAAGCCTTCAATTAGCCACCCCAGTGCTTTGAAGTCCTTTTTGAGTGACTTAAGACTTCTTTCTACCACCTCATTGTTACCTGCCTGGATAACCAATAAGGGGTAGTAATCAGAGGGCCACACCAGACTAGTGATTTTCCTTTTAATATCTCTGACCTGAGCCCCAGTGATAGGGGGAAAATGTAAACTGTCTTAGTCAAAAGGATGTGAGGGGGAAGAAGCTGCGCAAGAGAAAGGGGGCCCCACGTTGAAAACACCAGGTGCTGATAATGTTGCTAGGATACAATCTTCTAGGCCAAAGATGGGACTTCCTCTCGTCCTTGAGGGAGTATGTGTCAGTGATAAATCTCCGGTACAGACTGACCTAGGAGTGTGGATAAGAAGCAAAGAACAACTAAGCCTGCGCAGAACGAGAGGAAGAGGAGATACTTTATCTACACGACCACTGCCCAGGACTTGAGGAACTCAATGTGCAGTTGCAAGAGGAGGGGGGACCTGATTAACATAAGAAGCGAGGGGAGGCGGAGATAGCTTATGAATATGTATAGGCACTTAATGAATAAACAACACTTTGTACCATATAGGCAAGGCAAAGGCCACGGGAAGGCGCGCGCATGCTTGTGGTGGAGCGATCCCCCATGGGCCCAGCGCTGAATAAACATACCTGCTTTACAACCCCAAAGTTGTAGAGTTTATTTTCCGCAAGTCATTTTGGCACCCCAGATGGGACCCTCTCTACTCGGCTGCTGGGACCGCTGAAGAGTGGACTTCCTAGGTGCACCCCGAGCCCTTCTCGGAGGAGCTCCGCTCCCAGCTATCCACGGTGGGAGCAGACAAGGACCATCGAATTCGCGGACCAAGGTATGTTTAAGGGAATAACGGGCTGCTGGTAAGACGCACAGAGACGTCTGGCGCACAGCATAGTCCCGAGGAAGGGGGTACCCATTTAGGTTTGGTTCTGCGAGACCATACTGAGACTTGGGGTTACGGGAAGCGTCAGTGACCACCTCGACCAACTAAATAAGTGGGTATCGGGGTTCATGGGAGTGTCACTGACCACCCCAGGGTTTGGTGCTTGCATTTTGTTGTAACCTGCAGGATTTACTGGAATTACCTGGCTTTGAATTTACGGCAAATGGTTAATGGTTTATGATATATGTTACAAGCGGACTTGGTTAACGTTTGAACTTTGATGTACTCTGTGGCATGAGTGAAAAGTGTGGTGGGCCCTTTAAGTGCTGTCTGTGTGTCTGTGTGCCTGCCTGCCTGCAGGGCTCATATCTCTGTGTGTCTGTGTGCCGGCAGGGTGTGAGTGAAACCGGTGGTTGTAAAACAAATGGAAATTTCTATCTGCTTAAATAGTGCATTGCCTTTGTATGTTTTGTGAAAACATTGTATGAACCAGAGGCGGGAAAGTGAATACCTTCTCCGCTGGTTTGAATTGGAATCTAGTTATTACCTATGTGAGAGAAGTGAACGGTTGGTGAGGGAGAATTACTGATACTTGTTAAAAGGATTGTACTTAACTCCATCCGGGCAGCTTTTAGCATTAGATTGGGAACAACTAATTGACCACTTCCCCCGGGTTAGTGGGAAAATCCCTTGCTTTCTTTGTGCTCCTACCCCTGCTATCGGTCAAAGAAGTTTTCATCAAAGCGTGGGTATTAATAGAGTGTGTAAATTGTCAATGTAAGTGGTATTGTGCATCTGATAAAAAGGTCGAGGTGCGTAGAGTGTCGGGAAGTGAAGGAGGAGGAGTGGGAGAACGTTAGAAAACAGTGTAAGAGGCGCTATAGGTGGAAGGAAAGGATTTTGGGGGAAAAGGAATAATAATGGGGAATAAGCAGGGAAGAATTGTGAAGAAAAGCCAATTGGATTGTATACTCACGCACTGGAAAGATATAGCGGGGAGGGGAAGCACGGAAAGTAAGAAAATTATGATTAAATATTGTAACCAGTGGTGGCCGCTTTACAGACTAGAGGAAGAGGCTAAATGGCCACTTAACGGAACCTTAGACTACCATACATTATTACAGTTGATGTTATTTTTACGGAGAGAGGGAAAGTGGGACGAGGTATCCTACGCAGATATGTTCTTCACTCTCCGAAATCATCCAGAGTGGCAGAGGGATTGTGGATTAGTTCCACCACAAGACCCCTTAGTGCTTGCCTTAGAAAAGGATTATAAAGGGGAAGTGAAAGGAAAATTAAAAAGGTGTTGCTCATCGTGCAGTATTGGACAAAGGTGTACGAGGGTGGATAAGACCAGAAAGACAAAAGATCAGAGTCTGAAGGACTTATTTAAACCCCCACCTCAGTCTCAGGAACAAGACAGGGACTCGGAGGAACCGCATATTCCTCCGGATAGCCCAATCTCTTCCCGGACCCGAGGAAAAGCCCCTGATACTATCCAAGCACCCCTTAGAGAGGCGGTGGGACCTCAGGGCGGCACTATGTTGGTAAAAGTGCCGTTTTCCACCTCTGATTTGGAAGTATGGGAAAAGAAAGCTAAAAATTATCGGAATGACCCCGAGAGCGTGACTAGACACTTTCGATTTATAATAAAACAACACAATCCTGATTGGGAGGACATGCAGCTGTTATTGGATCATCTAACTGAGACGGAAAAACAGCTGGTTCTAAAAACAGCACAAAATATGGCAGAAGATCATTATAGGGCAATTGGGGGAGACTATAAGGAGTTCCTCCCTCTCCACGACAACCCGAAATGGGATCCTAATCGATCTGCACATGTGGAGCGGTTACAGGGGTACCGTGAGTGGATCGCAAGGGGAATGGAGAGGGCTATCCCTAAAACCATAAATTGGTCAGCACTTTATGAGGTTAAACAGGGTCCGTCCGAGTCCCCATCAGAGTTCCTGGATCGGCTAAGAGATACAATGCGCCGTAATACTCCTTTAGATCCAAGCTCAGAAGTAGGGATACAACATCTGGTTTCCTTGTTCCTGGGGCAAGCCACGGGGGATATTAGGAGAAAACTTCAGAAGTTACCCCCTCCCGGAGGGAGGAACTTGGAAACACTATTAGAGGAAGCATGGAAGGTGTTCCGGAACAGGGAGGAGGATTACAGAAAAGGGCATAAGAAAATTTTGGCAGTAATAAAGGAGGGGGAGCAAAAGAGGTTGGAGCGACCCTCGCTCAGAAGAAATCAATGTGTCATATGCAAGGAATTTGGGCATTGGAAAAACGAATGCCCAGGAAAATGGAAAAACAAGGGAAAGCCGGGGAACCGCCGGAGGCGGCAGACCTTAGCTAGTTTAGACGAACAATGACGGGGACCTGGGGAATCTACCCTAGCGGATCCGCTGGTTACAATAAAGCTGGGGACAGAACAAAAAGAAGTAGAATTTTTAGTAGATACTGGAGCAACTTATTCGGTCTTAAATATGGATTTAATACCCTTAGAGGAGGATTACGTCATGGTAGTAGGAGCCACTGGCCAAAGTGAAAAGGCATATTTCTGCAAACCTTTAAAGTATGAATTGGGAAAGCAGCTAGGCATACATAAGTTTCTGTATATGCCTAACTCCCCAAAAGCGCTACTGGGGAGAGACTTATTAGAACAATTAGGAGCAACCATTAACTTTAACAATGGAGAGATTACTCTGGAGGTAAACAATCAAGAACTCATTCAAATCATGATGTTATCTCTGACTAGCGTTCCCACAGAAGGAGAAATTAGCGAGGAGATTACCAATCAAGTTTATCCTGGAGTGTGGGCCACTGATACACCTGGGAGGGCGAAGAATGCTCCCCCTGTGGAGGTAACCCTTAAAGAAGGACAACAACCGGTAAGAATTAAACAATATCCTTTAAAAAAGGAGGACTGGGAAGGGATCCAGCCAGTTATAGAGAAGTTCTTACAAATCAGGTTATTAAAAGAATGTGAATCTAATTTTAACACCCCCATACTACCTGTCCGAAAACCCGATGGAACATATAGAATAGTCCAGGACTTAAGGGCAATAAACAAAATAACGGAAGATCTCCACCCAGTGGTGGCAAACCCATACACATTATTAACAAAGTTAACTCCTGAGCTAATCTGGTTTACTGGTTTAGATCTCAAGGATGCTTTCTTTTGCCTCCCTCTCCTGGAAGCCAGTCAGAAGATATTTGCATTTGAATGGGAACATCCCAAGAGTGGGCGCAAAACCCAGTTAACCTGGACGGTGTTGCCACAAGGGTTCAAAAACAGCCCCACTATATTTGGCAACCAATTAGCGAAAGATCTCGAACTATGGGAAATCCCAACTCCACCTGAAGAAGGAAAGTTGCTGCAATATGTAGATGACATCCTAATCGCAACCAAGACCAAAGAGGCCTGTGTGACTTGGACGGTAAGCCTTTTAAATTTTCTGGGACTTCAGGGCTACCGGGTATCAAAAAAGAAGGCCCAGGTGGTGCAGAGTGGAGTGATCTACCTGGGCTACGAGATTAGCGCTGGAAAGAGGACATTAGGACAAGCTCGGAAGGAGGCAATTTGTCAAACTCCTAGACCACAAACAGTGAAAGAATTACGAACATTCCTGGGAATGACCGGTTGGTGCAGGCTATGGATCTATAACTATGGACTACTAGTCAAACCCCTGTATGCGCTAACCACAACGGAGCAGAAAAATCTCCAATGGAATAAAGAGGCCATACGAGCTTTCAACCTACTAAAGAAGGCTCTCATGTCAGCCCCAGCCCTGGGACTCCCAGATGTAAGTAAACCATTCTTTCTCTTTTCACACGAGAAACAGGGAATTGCATTGGGAATACTGGCACAAGATCTAGGCCCATATCGCAGGGCAGTTGCTTATTTTTCCAAACAACTAGATACAACTGCCAAAGGTTGGCCTGGATGCCTGCGGGCGGTTGCAGCAGTGATTTTAAACGTGCAGGAGGCACGAAAATTCACCTTAGGCCAGAAGATGACTGTATTAGTATCTCACACAGTGTCGGCAGTACTAGAAATTAAAGGGGGACACTGGCTATCACCACAAAGATTCCTGAAATATCAAGCAGAGTTAATAGAACAGGACGATGTAGAGATCATAGTGACTAACATTGTCAATCCAGCTTCTTTCCTCAGTGGAAACACAGGAGAGCCAGTGCAACATGACTGCCTGGAAACTATTGAGGCAACTTACTCGAGTCGCACGGATCTGAAGGACAACCCGATGGAGGACGCAGAAAACTGGTTCACAGACGGAAGTAGCTATGTCCTGAGCGGAAGAAGGTACGCTGGCTATGCTGTTACTACCACCCAAGAGGTACTGGAATCAGGACCGTTACCTGTAAACACATCTGCACAGAAGGCAGAAATAATTGCTCTAACCCGTGCACTGGAATTAGCCCAAGGCAAAACTGTGAACATTTACACGGACTCAAAGTATGCCTTTGGGGTGGTACATGCACATGGAGCGATTTGGAAAGAAAGAGGACTGCTAAGCTCACAGGGAAAGCATATCAAACATGGAGAAGAAATTCTAAAACTGCTGGAAGCTGTCCAACTTCCAGAAAAGGTGGCAATTATGCATATTAAGGCACACCAAAAGGTGAACTCGGATTTGGAAAAAGGAAATGAACTGGCGGACAGAGAGGCAAAACAAGCAGCCAAGAGAGAGGTAAAAATGGAGGGAGCTCTAGTCCCTGACGGACAGACTATCACGGAAGGTAAGCCCAATTATACTAAAGAAGATCAAAAACTTATTACAGATTTGGAAGGTTCATATAATGAGGAAGGATGGGCTGTCACTCCCCAAGGAAAGATAGTAATCCCTTCCTATTTAACTAGACATCTGGTACAAGAAGAACACCGAAAGGGCCATTGGGGAGCTGAGGCCCTATACCGATATTTGGTTAAAAGCATTAGGGCCAGGAACTTATACTATAGTAAGACAGGTGACGCAACAATGTGATCTTTGCCTCCAGACTAATCCCAGGAATACCCCCCCATATAGAGGTAGGACAAATTGGGAAAGGAAATGGACCAGGACAACAATGGCAAATTGATTTCTCAGAACTTCCAAGAAAAGGGGGGTATCGATATTTATTAGTGTTAACAGATACCTTTTCTGGATGGCCAGAGGCGTTCCCTACTAGAACAGTTAAGGCCCGGGAAGTGACAAAAGTACTGATACAGGAAATAATTCCACGCTTCGGAGTTCCAGCAACTATATCCTCGGATAGAGGATCACATTTTATTTCAAAAATAGTCCAGCAAATTAGTCGATATCTGGGTATAGATTGGCAACTTCATACCCCGTATCGTCCCCAATCTAGTGGCCAAGTGGAGAAAATGAATCATTTGATTAAGCAGCAAATAGTAAAACTTGGCCAGGAGTCAAACCTGACCTGGCCCCAGGCCCTCCCTCTGGCTCTTCTGCGCATACAAGCCAAACCCAGGGCTAAGGAAGGGTTGAGTCCTTTTGAAATGCTGTATGGCAGGCCTTACACGGTACAGAAGGGAACATCAATGCAGGCCGGGGAAGAAACCATGACTTCATACATGATAGCCTTAAGTAAACAGCTCAATAAAATCGGAAAGCATGTGTTTGGTACCCGGGTTAGGGGGTTAGATGGGCCAGTGCATAATATACAACCGGGGGACTATGTGTATGTTAAGTCTCTTACAGAAAAAACGCTGGAACCGCAGTGGGAAGGACCCTTTCAAGTACTGCTTACAACGTTCACAGCCATCAAGATTAAGGAATACTCAGCTTGGATTCATCACACTCGGGCGAAGAAGGCACACAAACCGCCATGGGAAGTTACCCAGATTCGACCAGGAAAACTGCGCTTCTCACGATAAGTTTGGCAATCACCTTCCCCCAGATTTTTAGTCAAGGACTCACTGAATGGCCATGGTCCCAGGCCCTCTTTGGACATGATGACTTTTGGGACACCGCAAGTGGGGAGTCTTCCAGCTCCAACACATTTTTAACTTTAGCTACTGTAGTGCTACGAGGAACGGAGGTCTATTTAAAAACTGAGTGGGAAAGTATTGATGGGGTCTTACAATTATGGGGAACTTTAGGACAAGAGGTTCAGGTAGGGTGCCGAGTAATAGATAAGAATAACCCTGCCTATTGGTCAGTACACCATATCACGGTATATGAGGTTAAAAAGTCGGGCTCTAAATACAAGGCATTATCAAGTCATGGACAGGTTTGTGATACAAACAAACCGGATTGTTGGTATAATTTCACTTTAAATTACCCTATGGCTTCTGTGGTATGTAGTTGGACTGATGGCAAAAAGGGATTGTCTTTTAAATTCTACATAGCGACAAGAACCACTACCACACCACCTGTCACATCTGTAGGAACCATGACAATGGCTACTGAACAAATGATAGAGTCAAGACCACACATCTTTAAAATAGGTCCATATGCGATCCGAAAAACTGGTCAACAAGTTGTACTGCTCAATCCCCAATGGTCACTAAAACAGGTAGAAGTATATTTACAAGTGAATTTGACAGATGTACAACCAAAATGCCTCCCATATGTAGAAACAGCCCAAAAGGGATGGACAGCCTGGTTAAAATCTCGCATAGTCCGTAAGCAAAAGAGAGACGTAACTGGAATCTTAGGAACGGGACTGGGGGTATTGAACAGTATAGATTCGGAAGTGATAATGAATAAGTTAGCAACAATAACCCGAGATTTGAATCAATTACAACCACCCCTACATTCATCATTGCTAACCTTAGGGAACCATCAATGGCTAATATCGAGACTCCTCCCCGATTGGGAAAGGACTAATATCAAAGACCATTCACTGGTGGTGGAGGGGATAGAGGCCGTACAGAAAGACACATCCTTGGCTCTTAGCTGCATACAGGCGCAGATGTGGGTGCAATCAATTATCTCCAACATTTTGAGGGAAGGGGAGGAAGGAATCCTCCCTATGGAAATCCGAAAAATAATTTGGGACAAAGCACTGGACCAAGAAAGAGAACTGCAATCCTGGTGGAAAATGGTAAACTTTACATACAATAATACAAATGGCAAGATTACAGCCTTTGTGCTAACAATATCGAAGGCTGACCAGTAATAGATCTACCCTGTTGCTGCCATAGGATTGTATCATGAAGGGGTAATAATCAATCCAGTAGGACATAAAGGGTGGGCCTGGCAGCAGGAAAATAAATGACAGACAATTGATACAGATCTGTGTACTAGTATGGGACATCAGGGATATGTCTGTGAAGGAAACACTATAGGGGCTCAGGATATGTGCTTAGACACCCATCAGAAAGAATGTAATTTTGAAGTCCAACCCTTTCCTAGCAACCATACCGTTCTAATATACATAGGAGAAGGATGTATTTGTCTGCGTACGTCTTGCGAGAGCTTGACAGTCGATGGCTATGTAAAAGAGGTAGGAAACCATTCTAATTATTGTGTGTGCAACTTTACCGAGATTGAAGGGTGTGACTTCAGTTATAATATCCCAGTTCTAAGTTCCCAAGTAATAGAAACAGAATACAATCTGTTTCAAAAGATAAGCACTATTCCAATAGGTATGAGCCTGGAGAGAGTGGAAGAAATGTTACAGCACAAAGACCTACTCTCAATTTTAGAGAAGGTAAGAGAAGAAGGGAAAGAAATGTAAGACATGATGCAGAACAGATTCATGAAGTCTTGGCAAAAGTACAAAAGATAGGAGAACACCATTGGGACACTCTCCTAGGATGGTCACCAACAACTACCGGAACCCTTAATACTGCACTACACCCAATAATAATATTACTAATGTCAGTAGGGCTGTTGCTAATCCTCACTACAGTTATATACATATGGAACTGGAGACTTACTAAGCGCTTGCAAATCATGTATGATGCTTTATACCATAACCCAGCTCTTAAGTTAAAGTAAATGTTCTAACTTTTAGGAGTAATAGGATAGTAGACAATATACTAAAGAAATAGTAAAAGAATTTACTAAGTAAAAAGAAAAGGGGGGAATGATAGGGGGAAAATGTAAACTGTCTTAGTCAGAAGAATGTGAGGGGGAAGAAGCTGCGCAAGAGAAAGGGGGCCCCACGTTGAAAACACCAGGTGCTGATAATGTTGCTAGGATACAATCTCCTAGGCCAAAGATGGGACTTCCTCTCGTCCTTGAGGGGGTATGTGTCAGTGATAAATCTCCGGTACAGACTGACCTAGGAGTGTG
>MU210307.1:511-13729 GCA_017315185.1 Bubo scandiacus | reverse complement strand
CCTCCCCCTGAAATAGTCCCCCGTAAAATATATCCTCCCCTTAAACAATCCTCTTAGTGGACCCCAAATATTTAGCCCTAAACACTCCACTTCCTTCTAACCTTTACTTTCCTGTGGCCTCCCACCCCTTTTGGTCCTTCCACATTGTTTTGGCCTCCACTTTTTTCTGGCCTCTACTTCCCTCTGGCGTCAAATCCCATTTCAACCTCCACTTTTTTCTGGCCTCTACTGCTCTCTGGTCTCCCACCTCTTTTCAGCCTCTTACCCCTTTTTGGTTTCCCAGCCCTTTCAAACTCTAATGCCTATCTGAACTTGCACCCCCTTTTTGGCATCTACTTTATTCTGGCCTATATTGGCCCTCGGGCCTCTCCTTCCCTGCGGCCTCCGACCACATTTCAGGGTGCCCCAGAAATACTGCCCCCGAAAGCGTCTCCTGAAATACTTCCTCCTGTAAAACTCCCCGCCCTTGAAATATTCCCCCGTGAAACAGTTCTTCCTGAAATACTCCCCCCTGAAATTGTGCCTCCAAAATAGTCTCTCCAAAATAGGCCCTCCCATAAAAACTCACAGTGAGAAATAGTCTCCCTGAAATAGTCCCCCACCAATATAATCCCTGCCCAAAATATTCCCGCCCCGAAGAGTCCTCCACAAAATAGTCTGCCCCAAAACACCTCCCCTTGAAATAGTCCCCCGTAAAATGTATCCTCCCCTTAAACAGTCCCTTTAATGCACCCTAAATATTTCCCCCCCAAACATAACACTTTCTTCTGGCCTCTAACTTCCTCTGGCCTCCCACCCTATTTCAGCCTCCCACCCCATTTTTGACTCCACATTTTCCTGGCCTCTACTTCCCTCCGGCCTCCCACCCCGTTTCAGCCTCCCACCCCATTTCAACCTCCACTTTTTTCTGGCTTCTACTGCCCTCCAGCCTCCCACCTCTTTTCAGCCTCCCACCCCTTTTTGTCTTCCCAGGCCTTTCAAAGTCTAATGCCTATCAGAACTCGCACCCCTTTTTGGCATCTACTTTTTTTGGGCCTATATTGGCTCTCGGGCATGTCGTTCCCTGCGGCCTGTGACTACATTTTGAACTGCCCCGGAAATACTGTCCCTGAAAGCATATCCCAAAATACTCCCTCCTGTAAAACTCCCCACCCTTGAAATATTCCCACGTGAAACAGTTCTTCCTGAAATACTCCCCCCTGAAATTGTGCCTCCAAAATAGTCTCCCCAAAATAGTCCCTCCCATAAAAACTGATACTGTGAAATAGTCCCCCCAAAATAGTCCCTCGCCCATATAGTGCCTGACTTAAATACTTGTGCCCTGAACTACTCTGCCCCGAAATATTCTGTCACAAAGTAGTCCCCCCAAAACACCTCCCCCTGAAATAGTCTCCTGCAAAATATATCCTCACGTTAAACAGTCCCCTTGAATTGGTACACCCCAAATATTTCCCCCCCAAACACTCCAGTTTCTTCTAACCTTTACTTTCCTGTGGCCTCCCACCACTTTTGGTCCTTCCACAGTGTTTTGGCCTTTCATTTTTTCTGGCCTCTATTTCCCTGTTTGTAGCTTTCCCCCCTGTTTCGTCCGCCCACCCCGTTTCGGCCTCTGCTTTTTTGTGGCGTCCAGTGCCGTTTAGCTTCCTACCTCTTTTCAGCCTCACACCCATTTTTTGTTTCCCAGTCCCTTCAAACTCTAATGCCTATCAGAACTTACAGCTCTGTTTGGTATCTACTTTTATCTGGCCTATATTGGCCCTCTGGCCTCTCCTTCCGTGTGGCGTTACAGCACATTTTGGGGTGCACTAGAAATAGTGCCCTCGAAAGTGTCTCCCGACATAGTGCCTCCTGTAACACTCCCTGCTCCTGAAATAGTTATTCCTGAAACACTCCCCCTGAAATAATGCTTCAAGAGTAATCTGCCCAAAATAGTCCCTGCCATGAAAAGTCACACTGCAAAACAGTCCCCCCTGAAATCTTCTGCTGTTGATCTACCCCCTCCCCAAAATATTCGTGCCCCGAACTAGTGTGCCCTGAAATAGTACGACTCCAAAGAGTCCCCAACGAAATAGTCCCCCACTAACTGGTCTCTTCCAAAATACCTCCCCCTGAAATATTCCCCCGCAAATTATATCCTACCCTTAAACAGTCTCCTTGAAATAGTGCACCCCAAATATTTCCCCCCCAAACACTCTGCTTTCTTATAAGCTTTAATTTCCTGTGGCCTCCCACCCCTTTTTGTCCTTCTACAGTGTATTGGCCTCTAATTTTTTCTGGCCTGTACTTCTGTCCACCCTACCACCCTGTTTCAGCCTCTCACCGTCTTTTGGCCTCCACTTTTTTGTGGCTTGTACTTCCCTTTGGCCTCCTGCCCTGTTTTAGCCTGTCACCACATTTTGGCTGCCACTTTTTTTCTGTCCTCTATTTCCCTCTGGCTTGTTGCCCTGTTCCAGCCTCCGTCCCATTTTCAGATTCCACTTTTTTCTGGCCTCTATGTCCTTCTGGCCCCCACCCTGTTTCAGTGTCCCACCTCTTTTTGGTCTCCAATTTTTTTCTGGCCTCTACTTTTGTCCAGTCTCCCATGTCTTTTCATCCTCCCACCCCATTTCAGCCTCCACTTTTTTCTCACCTCTACTGCTCTGTGGCCCCCCACTTGTTTTCAGCCTCACACCCCATTTTGGCTTCCACATTTTTCTGGCCCCTATTTCCCTTCTAGCCTCTCTTTTTGCTGTCCTGCAGGTTTTCACCGACACACACCCTCCTTTTATTTGGGCCTTGATGTGCTTTTTCAAGAATTAAATCTATTGAAGAATTTGACTCTATTGATTGCTTCATCTGTCTGTCTTGTTCTCTCTTTCTGTATTTTGTCGTGCTCCACGTCTCTGTCCTTGTGTCTATTGCTCTTGTTGGTTCCAGGCAAGCATCCTACTGCCTGTCTGTCTCCCTTCTGCAATTGTGTCCTGCTCCGTGGCTCTGTCCATCAGTTCTGTTCTAGATGTCTATGTCCTGCTTTCTCTCTTTCCTGATCCCCCAGGCCTGATACCCATCACTGGCTTGGTGTTCTTTCTCCACCTCTCTCCCTTGGTCCTGTCCCTCTAGTCATGTCTTGGTTGCTCCTGTTTCTTTGTCCATCCCTGCCTTGCTGCTTGCCCCTTTTCTCTTCTTATTTCTGTCTTCCATCTTCTCTGTCTTGTTCTCTGTTCTTGTCTTTTCTCATGGTCCACGTCTTGGTCTTTCTCTCTGTTGCTATTGTTGGTTCCAGGCCTGCATCCTACTCCCTGTCTTTCTCCCTTCTGCAGTTATCTCTTGCTCTGTGGCTCCCTGTTACTCACCTGTCTTCTAGATCTCTGTCGCTTCCATCACACCTCTTGATTTTCTAGTTTCCTATCTTGCACTGTGCCTTGTTTTTCTGCTTGTCTGACTCTGTCCAGTCACTGTATCCATTTGTCTGTCTAATGTTTGTTTCTCTATCTCTGCCTCAGTCCTTGTCCACTTTGTCTTAGTTCCTCTATCCTTTCTGTAACCATTTAAATGTTTATCTACATATCATGGCCTGTCATGTGGCCTGTCACTGTAGCCACCTGTCAAGCTCCTTGTCCCATTATTCACCTTTGTCCTGCTCCCTGCCCCTTTTTCTGTCATCCTGCAGTGTACCACAGTTTTCTTGTTCTCCCTCTCTTTGCCCTGATCTGTATGTCTCTGTCTTACTCTATGAAGCCTTATGGCTTGTTGTCCCTTTGTTTCTCTACTCCCAGGTTCTTTATTTGATTTCTCTCTCTTTCTGTCCTTTTTGCTCTACACTCATCATTTTCTCTCTATTTCCCTCTGTCTTGCTCCCTGACCCTTTTTTTCTTCTGCTGTGCCCCAGCAAGACTCGTCATTGTTTTTATAGTGATTTCTCCATGTCACTGTCTTTTTCGCTGTAACTCTTTCTGGTCCTCAGTCCTTTGCCTTCATGTTATTTTCCTCTGTCTTTCTTTTTTCCTTCTGTTTCTCACTCTATTTTTATATTTCTGTTTCAAAGCGTTGATTTATTCTCATGACCTTGTAACCTGGGGGATCTCCCCAGTAACACCGTGGCAGATGCATGCAAGGAGGGACAGTGGAACTGTGCAGCTCAGTCCCTGCAAAATAGAAAGATGAGAAAGCAAGGAAAGATCTCCCATCTTAATCACTATGGATGTGTATTGCTGTGGCTCCTCCCTGCTGGATAATGTTTCCAGATGGATGTTAACACTTGTTTCACCTCCAGTTCAGAAATTGTTTCTGGAGGGACATCAATAACTGTGGCATGTCCCCTCTGGAAACTGTTTCTGGATGGCTGTCAGTAGCTCTTGGACCTCCCTGCCAGAAACTGTGGCAGACATGAATAACTTTTGCACCTCTGTGACAGAAACTGTGTCTAGAGGGATGTCAAAAGCTGCTGCACCTCATGTATCTTAATTTTCATTGAGCTTTTTATTGCACTTTGTCTGTTACCATCTGTTTTTTTTTTCTGTGTTGCACCTCATTGTCCTGCTCCCTGTCCCTCTGTCTTTTGGTCCCACTGACCTGGTCCTCATCCCTCTGTTTCCATCTCTGTTCGTGTGTCCTTATGATACTGTCCTCCAGCCCTTTAGTCAGGATCCATTTCCTGGTGTTTTTCTCTGTCCTCTTTTCTGTTTCTGTGTCTCCGACTTGTTTTTTTCTGTTGTCTGTAGGGCTCTATGTCCGTCTTTCATTGTCCTGCATAGCTATTTAGTTGCATTCTTCATCTCTTTGTTTTGATCTGCAGTCCTCTCTCTCATTCTATTCTTCTGTGCTGTTTCCTTTCTTTCTCTCTGTATGTCCTGCTTCTTGTCCGTCTTTTCTTGTTCAATATATGTCCTGCTTTATGGACCTCTTTCTTTGTTTCTCTGTCCTTCTGCCTCTTGTCCATCTAGGTCACTTTTTGTGGGTCCGTGTCTCTGTGTCAACATGTATATTCTGTTCAAATCCCCTCCTGAGTATCTTTGTGTCTTTGAGGTGCCGTCTGGGTCTCTGGTACCTGCACCACATCTCTATTTATGTCACAATGCTTCTTGTGAATATACTTGTGTTCTGTGGCCATTCTTTACCTTTGCAGCAGGATTTATATCTTTGTTGTTCTGAGACAACTCTTCCACAGGCTTTCAGTGTGTTCTGAGCACTCTTACATTTCCCTGTGCCACATCTGGTACCTCCATTTACTCTGTGGTCAATTGAGGACATCTATGTCCTGTTTAGATCATGTCCCAAGTACCTCATTGTGTCAGCAATGCTCTGTTTGTCTCTATGTCCAAGTTTTTCCCATGTCCCAGAGACCTCTTTCTGCCCTTGCACGCCCTCCTGAGGTCATTCTTGTGCCCCATAGTCCCATTTGAGTTCTGCAGCCCTCTTTCTATCCCTTCTACTCAGACAGAACTCTCACTTGTAGGCTTTTTCTGTAGCCAGAACACTCTTACCATATTCAATGCCTTCTCTAGTGTCTCCATGCAGTTGTTTGTCCCCCAAGGAGATCTGTACATTGCTGGGACCCCTTTTTGCGGTTTGCATTGCATATGCGAGCTGTGTCCTGTCTGTCTTTCACTGTCGCTACCCTGCTCTTGTTGCAATGATGCCTTCTGAGGCCATCCTCATGCCCCACAGCCCTCTTCTGTCTCTGTAGTGTACTTTGCTCCCTTTTCACTCCCTGAGAACCTTTCCTGATGCTACCTTTCATCTCCTGAACACATATGTTGCTGTCTATGCTAGCTAAAATACCTTTGTTCAGTTGCTGGTCCCCTGAGGACATCTATAAGTTGTTCAAATCCCTTCTGGACTACTTGATTGTGTCCTTAATTATTCTTTGGGCTGTGGTGCTTCTCACAACTCCTCTGCTAATGTCACGATGCCTCCTGAGGTCTCGGATATTCACTGCAGCATGCTTTTAGCACCATAAGCTGCTTTTGGACTCCTTTTGTCGCAATTTCACTGCTCCTAATTTCTCCATTCTCAAAAAGGAGTTGTGTTTTTCTTGTCTATGCCATCTAGGATGGCTCTTGAGACATTCCTTGTGCTCCACAGAATTTTGGTAGCATTTTTCCTCTGTTTTCATGTCTCTTATTCCTATGAGGCTTTTGTCACTGCTCTGCTCCCAGTCACCGTGCCTCACGTGACCTTCTTTCTGTACCACAGCTCCGTTTTAGGTCTGTAGTAGACATCGATCCTGTCTTACTTCCTCAGAAACGCATCTGTGGGTTTGTGTCTTGGAGTGCTCTTATTGTCCTCCTCCCTGCTGTCTAGGGTGTCTCCATTTGGTCCCTGGCCTCTTGAGGATATTTGTAGTCTACTCAAATCCCCTCCAGACTTCCTCCTTGTGTCCCTGAGTGTTCTTTGGTGTCTTTGGCCCAGTTGGGACCCCTCTAATGGCATCATGATGCCTATTGATGTCTTTAAGGTTGCCCTTAGCAGACTTTTAGCTTTGTAGCAGGCCTTGCACCCTTCTTGCTCTGTCAGAGTGCTCTTGAGTCCATATCTGTGACCCAGCCTGGTCATTCTGTCCTGTCTTCCCTCTAGCTGTGCATGTATTCATTCCTTGGCCCTCTGATGACACTTTTACTTGGTTTGGATCTGCTTGGGATTTAATTGTCATGTCCATGATCCTTTTCAGACTGTCTGGCTACCTCAGGACAGTTCTTCTGCCAGTCATGATGCCTTCATGAGACCTTTCTGGTTCTCCAGTTACATCTTGTAGTGCTTTAGGTGGGGCCATCTTTGAGCCACAGAACACTCCTTTGTTTCTCTATGCTATCTGGGATTCCAGTGTTCAGTTTCTGGCCACCTGAGAGCATAAGTACTGTGCTCAGATAATCACCTGAGTTCCTCCTTGTTATATCTAAGCCTTCTTTTATCCATTGGCCCCTCTCAACACCCCTCTCCTCACAGTGACAATGCTAGCCCTGACCTTCCTCGATCTCCACAAACCTTTATCATTCTCCCTGCTGTCAAGCATACCTCTGTTTGGTTGCTCTCTTGGTCATGTGTAGTTTGCATAGATGCTGTCATTGTGTCTCCGAGTCCTCTTGTCTTACATTGCCCCTTCCTTATAACTCTTTATAACAATGTCTTCCATGTCTTTTCACATACTCCATGACACTCCTGTAGCACTTTAGGTCCCTTTCAATTTTCTTGTTTTGTGGTCTTCAGAGCTCTTTCACTTTTAACTGTTGAGCATGCCTTCATTCATCCCCTGGCCCTGTGATGACAGCTGTACTTTTTTGAAATCCCCTTTGAACTTTCTCACTGTTATCTCCGAGGGTTCTTTGGTTTCCAAGGCCCACTCGGGACTCCCCTGCTCCCATTTCCGAGGTCTCATGAGAACTCTTTGAGATCCTTTTTCCATTTGGAAACTTTCCTCTATCTGCATCTGTTACCACGGTCGGTGTTTCTGTTCTCCCATCCATTCAGTGCACCTCCATTTAGTCCCTGGCCCCCTAAGAACATCTCTGATTTGTTCTAATCCCTTTTCTTCTTTGAATTTGTTGCATCCCTGAGACTTCTTTCGTCTTTCTAATCGTCATGATGATGCCTCTCGTTCTGCCAGAACCTTTTCTGAATCTGTCTTTCTGCTGCAGAGCCATCTATTTGTTTTACATCTTATTGTATGTCTTTATTTGGTATCTGGTATCCTGAAGACATGCGTTGTCATCTTAGATCTCTTGTTGAGTTTTGCAGAGATGATCACTTTCATATATTATCAGTAAATCTACTGTGGTGGTTTTTGTCATATTTTGTAATTTATTTTTGTTCTAGCAACTTAGGTGTTAGTTAGGCTGGTTCATACATTTTCTGATAGGTGTCATGCAGCTCCATGGTTTTTTGGTCCTTTCTGTCCTTTGGGACTCTTAGAGGAGTTAGTTGGAGAGACCATCAAGGTCACTCTGAATTGTTGGTGATGTACAGTAAATATTTTATATTACAACTGGTGTTATTTTTGAGAAGGGTATCTTATAGGATTTAGTTCTGCTTTGTTTTTTACTCCTATCGAGAACATGGTTCTGTTAGAAGTTAGGTAGCATGCGTGGTCTTGCTAGAAAAAAAGGGTAACCCCATAGCATTTTGTTTTTTTCATAGGAAACTAAAACACCTCATTTCAGATAAGAATATTGTTAACCTATTTAGCCGATTGTTTCCCCACACAGGTTAGTAAGATGTTAGGTTTTCTTTTTTTATCTAAACCCCAGGAAAGCTAGGATTAATTTCATACCTGATGATGTCATTGATGCAATAGAAGTAGTGGAAGAGCAGATATTGTTTCCAGTAAAGGTCACTTTTTTCAATCAGCATTTTGCAGGATGTAAACTTAAGGCAGGTGAGAACTTGCTGCTGCTTCCCTGGCTGCTTTTATGCTTTCTGGTGGTTCACCCCTCCCCTTTCCCAGGTGATTGTGGTCAGGGTGGTGGGTGGGGCCTGGCATATATGAGCCACAGCCTTTCCTTAGGGAGGTCATTCTGTTCTTGGGCCTCTCTCAGATCAGTGCTCTGGTATTTCTTGAGTTAATGGCAGTTTTTGAGCTCTTGAAGCTCTTTGGGGAGGAGTGTTTTCATAATTACTGAAACAGAGGTCCTTGAGCTAAGATTTTCAGGATCAGTCAAGGTTCAGCAGTGTAGATAATATGAAGCATATTGGTCTGTAGCAGTCTATTTTCAGGTAAGTACTTTTGTATCAGCTGGGTGGGGTAGGTAAAATGGTTTAATAGTGTACATTTGCAGTTATTCTTTTCATTCTACATGCATTACATTTTTCTGGATTTAATCAAGTTGGGGCCTTGTTTTTTTCCCTAGTATTGCTGGACACATTGTAAGCTGTTGATATCATCTGTTTAAATAGGACTAATGCTGCAGTGATGGAGCAAGGGTCAGAGTGAGCATATTGTATGTATCTGTATATAGAGTTTTAGCATTTCTTAAGAATGTAGCATGGATGTAAGGCATGGTGTCTTTCAGGATATGGGATGGATCATAGTGTGTTCCCAATTGCATGCAGAGCAACGTATTGTTTTTCAGGTGCTATCTAAGCAGCCTTTGGGATAGGATGAGCATTTGAGGTGAGCTGGGATAGTAGAGAGGAGGGCCAGGTGTTTTCACAGAAGGATAACTATGATGTTTTGTTTTTTCATGTAATAGGTGCCACAAGTGACAATGCTAGTAGCATCCAACATGGAAACTGGCACAGAGCAGGTGAGCAGAAAGTCTGATGTTTTTGAGGAGGAGCATTTTTTGGGAGGTGGTTGTGTCAGCTGATGTGATATTGACTTCTGGTGCTGTTCTTGTGCAGTTCATGAAGAGGAACCTGGCATCTGTAGGAATATCTGGATTAGTGGATGCGGTTGTTGTTGAAGATGGCTTCAGACCCCCAGCTCCCAGATAAGTTGAGGGACTGGTGTTTGGGAGGTGGCTCTGGGGTGAGCCAAGGTTGGGAATTGGAGGGAGGGGTTTTCAAGTTAGTGTAGGGGAGAGGACCATCCAGGAACAGTGCATTTTGGGCAGGGAAATGGAGCAGTTAACTTTCTGCCCAAGACTGCCATGTGCCAGGCAGGGCAGTTCTAGCTTATGGCTACATTGTTGTGTAGTTTGTGTTTTCTGTTTTATGTGTCCTAGAGCTTCTTTGGGTCATGAGATCCTCGTTGCTCTTTGCACCGAAGTAGCACAGTGTGCTCTTCAGGCACCATCCCTAGGGTCTTGAATGCCTATTGTCATTGGCAGAATGCCGGTCAGGCACTTCTTTTATTGCGTTACAAGCCTAAAGCATGGATAGGTCTTGAAGTTTCAGGTCGGTCTGCTTTTGCAGTGTCGTTCCAGGCTGCATTAACATCTTTGATCTTGAGCAGTCCATCTTTGCAAAGACCTCTTCTGGATGTTCTTCCCTGCCTCTTTATATTCTTAGGTCTTGAAGTAAGCTGTTTTACATATGACTCATTGCAGTTGCTCCCATCTGTTTTTGTCTTGGGCCACAGCATTTGTCTCTTCTCAGCCTGCCATGGATTCTTGCTCTTGGCCCCCTAGGTCTTCTCATCTGGCACTGTCTCTGGCCGAGGGGTCATTCTTCGCTTGTTTTAATTTCTCGGTCACAGAATTTGTCTTGTATGTGTGCAGTGTTGGTCTGTGCCTGTTTATGTCTGGGTTGGAGCTGCTCTGCCTGGGGGCACAGCAGTGATAGCAAAAGAATAGCAACAAGAATCTATAGTTAATAGGGTGATAAGCGTAGATTTTGTAGGGCAAGACGTGCAGTCCGTTTCAGAGTAAGTCAGCATATATGCAGCAGGCATAGGAGTTTTCTCTATAGTGTTATGCGGAGACAGTGGGGATAACCAGGTTGTGTTTAATGGCAGGCTGCAATGACAATCTAGATAGTATAGTTAAAGGAGACCTCTGGAGTTGTTAAGCCATCACTCAGCATCCAGGTGACTTGTGTAATGGTGTTATTTCAGATGCAGAGGGGTGACCCATGTGCCAAAGGGCAACAGAGGAGGTGAGTGGAGCACTGTAAGAACGTAGGTCCATGTGTGGTGTCGGAGTGATGACTCAGCCAGTGTCTATGTGAGTAGCCTATAAACATGTTTTATTTTGAAGGTGTGAAGAAAGACACTGGCACCAGAGGTGAGTCGAGCGAGGTGAGGTATGACCAGTGTGCTCAAGCAGTTATTTTTCAGGCGTCATATTGTTGGTGAAGTAAGAAACATCCCTTGTTGTTTGTGTCTTACAGGTGGTACCCAAGTCTCCACAGGAGAACCTGTGACTGGCAGAGGCAGGGTGGGTGAGCACACAAGGTAAAGGAGCAGGAGAGGGTTATCGGTGCGGGTGGAAAGTAGTTTTGGACAGTATACTACCAAGTGTTAGTTTGGTTTTTGCAAGTGACGTTTGTAGTATTGGAATGGTGAATCTGCACGCTTGACGAATGATCTGAGAAAGTGAGGCAGCATTGGCTGGGCCTGCATTTAAGAGCAAAGTATCCCACGACATCTAAGTGAAGTGTTTCTCTTTGGTTTTGCAGGTGCTGTGCAGGCAGCCTTTGGAGTCAGATGAGCATTTGAGGTGAGCTGGGTTGTTAACAAGGAGGAGCAGGGGTGGGTGAGTTGTCAGAAGCACAATGGTGATTTTGTCTCTGGGTATCTTAGGTACCACAAGTGGTGATGGTCTCAGCATCTGACTCTGGAACGACAAGGGGTGCGGTGTTTCTGAGGAGGGTGTAGTGGAAGAGGTTGGTGTAGGCTGACATGGTGCTGACCGGTCTTGCTCTTTGTGGGTGTCCTGCAGATGACGCAGAGGAACCCAGTGGCTCAGGAACATCGCAGTTAACCCATGTGGTTATTGTGGAAGATGGCTCTGGCGCTCTGAAAGCTAAGTTGAGGGTCCAGGGCTGGGAAGGGTCTGGGAGGATGTTGACAGGGTTTCGAATTGCAGGGAGGGCTTTTTATGTTAGTGTAGGGGAGAGAACTGTGCAGGAGCAGTGCCCTTTGTGCCAACAAAGAGAGTGAGTTACTTTTCAGAACCAGAGTAGTGTGTGCTGGGCAGGGCAGTTCCAGCCTGGTCTGTGTTGTTGTGTACTTTGTGTCTTGTGTTTTATGTATCTTATACCATGCCATCCTTAGGTCTTGATGTCAATTTATGTTATTATGATCAGCTGGCATCTCTATAGCCCTCCCAAGAGTGTCATGTCCATCACCTCATTGGCATAGCACCTGTTGAGCCCTCCTTGTCTTGCAATTATAACCCAAAGTGTGGATTCATCCGGTGCATGTTGCATCGAGGAAGTTCTTGAGCAGTGGTCTCTTGCACGGGAGAGCTAGATGGCACCTTCAGCAGTGTTTTTGAGAGTTCTTTTGGCATGTGGTAGTCTTCTGGGATTTCATCCCCATATCTTAGGTCTTGAAGCCTGGCTTTTCCTGTATCCATTGTTATCATTTTGATGTTGACTTTGTCTCACAGGCTGTAGCGGTCCATTCTCTTTTTGGGGCCACTTCAATGCATCTGTGCCATCACGGTGCCATAGGGCTTCTCTGCCAGCAGCATCTTCCCTGTGGTCATCATTCTTCTGCTTGTGGTCTTCTCGTGTGTCACAGTTGCTTCACTTGTGGTGTCTCTGTGCGGTGTAGGTCTGTGCCAGGGGTGCAGCTGTCCTGCCCTGGAGTTTAGCTGTAGTTAAGATGAGGGGAGTGTAGATTGGTATTTGGGTAGTAATACCTGGATCTGCCCAGATGCTTTTGGTAGTGACTATACAGTCTATCTCTGGGCAAGTAGCTGTAGACAGCTGCTGCAGAGTTAATCACTTCGTGTTTGGCAGGTGCTGGACGGTGGACTTGCTGGGAGTGGCAGTTTGTGCAGTAGGTGAGTGCGTTGAACCTTGAATGAGTCTTAGGTTGTATGTGGGGCTAAATATTTAGGGTTTTGGGTATTTTAGCAGTAGTTAGAAGGGAGATGGAAAAGGAAGACAAACCTTTGGTCTCATAAAAGCCTTGGTTAACAATGAGGTGTTTTGCCTTATGTGGTTTGGGTTGTTTAGGCACAAAGCGAGAAGCTGCTTCCTGAAGGGTGATGGAAGATGTCAGAGGATCTGTCTGAGAGGTGGCTCTGATGGGCTTATTTTGGTTTTATTTTGTAGGTGTGAATTGATGTGCAAAGTGGGATACCTGCACCCTTGGACTTTGGCAAGGTGAGGGATGACCCATGTGCTGATGCAAGAGTTTTTTGAGGTGTCATAATATTGTTGTAGCTAAAATCATACTCTGTTTTAGGTGTACAGCTGGTGACCAGGCCTTGGTACAGGCGATGGAAGAATCCATCTCTGAGCGGCTGAGGTAAATGAGCAGGGGAGTGGAAGCACAGTGAGTCAGCTGAAGGTTACGGCTGCATCTTGCTCCATGCTTTTTCCTTTTTTTATTTTGCAGGTGCCACTGTCCTTGCCAGAGGGTTGATGCTGCAGAGTCAAGGGCTGTTAGAGAAAAGGTGAGAGAGTTGTCAATTGGTCTGATCAGACCTGAATAGCTAAGGATCATGTGGCAATTCAAATGACCATTTCTCTTTGCTTTTGCAGGCATTGTGAGGTCTCTGCTCTAACAGCAGAGGATTTGATGTGAGTTGGTCGAAGAGAGGAGCAGCAGGCTCTGAGCCACCCAGTGGGCCATTCATTCCGAGTAGGATGCCAGCTGCATTTCTCCAGTTTTGTGGCTTCGATGGGAAA
>JADKXW010018470.1:0-26076 GCA_017315185.1 Bubo scandiacus | reverse complement strand
CACTTGCTGTATTAAGAAAAAGGGTACAACGGGTGGTCGGGGGCATCCAAAGCAGAAGGGGTAGTTGGGGGCATCCAGAGCAGAAGGAGTGGTCGGAGGCATCCAAAGCTCTCGTGCGTGGAGCAACTGCTACTTCTTGCCATGTTTCTTGTTGGTTTCGATCAGGAGCAGCCCCTGCTTCTTGATGTCTTCCTGGGTGAGGACAAGGCCATGGTCTTCATCCTCAAAAGCAGGGGGGTCTGGAGGAGAGAGCAGAGAGGAGCGGGCTGGGGAGGGTCTGCAGGGCCACCTCCGCTGTGCCCGTGTCCCTGGGGAGAGCTGGCCCCTTTTGGAGGGCTGGTGGCATCCCAGAGAGCCCCGTGCCAGGCCCTCAGGCACAGGCACTGCTGACGGGCTCTTCCAGCCCAGCATCCCAGGGTGACCTGCAGGACCTGGGGATGCCACCGCTGGGGTCCATCCCCAACACTGATGGGGCTTCCCATGAAGGTCTGGAGCTGCGGGGCGGTGGGTTCACCTCCGCTTTGGTAAAAAGGGGCCGTGAGCTCCCAAAAGCTCCTTGTCTGCTCCAAGAGCATCCAATCAGAGGAGGCCACAGGCAGAGCCAAGCATTGGTTCTTCTTCACACCCAGCGAAGGGGATTTTGAAGACGAGGGCCCCCTCCTTGCCCCACAGCATCTCTCCTTGTTTCTGTTGGGGCTCAGCGCTTACCACCCCACCGGTTGCCATCGTTCTCCCACATCCCCACCTAAAGCCACCCCCCGTGCTCAAAGCCTTGGAGACAGCCAAGGTCAGCCCCAAGGTCTGGAGGCAACTCCTGGATCAGGGTCTGCTGGGACAGTGGGAGACAGGCGAGGACACTCAGAACTCCCTGTGGGCAGGGGCTGGGACAGTCGCTGGGGGACGTGTCCCCGCTGTGCTCTCCTACTCTCTGTGTCCTCCAAGGAAATGTTCACGCTCTGGGGATCCTCCACCATCGTCTTCTCCAGGAGGTTCCTGACCTTCACAAAAGCCTGTGAAAGACACCCTGGGTTAACTGCTGAAGGGGAGGGGGTTGTTCCAAGCCCAGGGGTGCTCCACCTCCATGTCCCCCTGGGGGGGACACCCCACAGTGCCCAGTGCCACTTGGGGCTGAGCTGCTCCACGGCTCTTCCCTGGGGCTACCTCCATCCTCCCAGCTGGGAGGACAGCTTGGGATGGGCCACCTGGGAGAGCCCTGTGCGGGTCCCCAAAGACCACCACAGGGATGGAGCCCCCACGCACGCACCTCGTCGTCCTCGTTGAGGTTGTGGCTGTTGGGGGGCAGGCTGGCCACACACTGCATCAGGTACTGCAGCCTCTGCCTACAGTGATGGAGCTTCTCCTGCACCCCCTGGGCCTTGATAGAAGCGTTCTGGAATCAGAGAGAGAACAACCACCTTGGTGGGGAGGAAGAGCCTCTTGGGGTGACAGTGGCCACACCAAGCATCACCGCGCTGTGCCGCTGCACCCCCAAGCACCAGCTGGAGCCGTGCTCACCCCCGCACTGCACGGGTACCTGGCTGGGCACGGTGATGCCACGCAGAAGGATGATGAGGTTGTCAATGGCGTTTTCAAACTGGAGCAGCAGATCCTCGTCCCTCAGCACCTGGGCTCGCATCTGCTCCCGCCAAGCCTCTTCCTGATGCAGCTTCCTCCTCAGCTCCTCCTCCAGCTTCCTGCAGCCAAACATGTTCACATCCATACAACTGCGTAGGGGTGAAGAGACACCCCACATCTGTTGCCAAAACTACTCGTCTCACCCCCTGCACCGCCTGCAGAGCAGAGATGTGCCTGCAACCCAACCCCACGCTGCTGGTCCCACTCCCCACACCAGGCAAGGAGCAAGGGTCCTTCTGCCGCCACCCACAGCGGGAGCTTTGGGTTGTACCGGGTCTGGCTGAGCCAGAATTGGTTTTCCCCTGTAGCAGCCCTCATGGTGCTGTGTATTATGTTGGGAGCTGGCAGGGTGTTGATAGCACACTGGTGTTGTGGCTACTGCTGAGTGGTGCTTACACAGCACCAAGGCTCTTTCCGACATTTCCCCCCCCCACAGTGGGACGGGGTGGGCAAGATCTTGGGAGGGGACACAACCAGGACAGCTGACCCGAACTGACCAAAGGGATATTCCATACCATATGACGTCTGCTCAGTATAAAGCTGGGAGAAAGGAGGAAGGGGGTGGGGTCACCCTTGGTCCTCCGAGGCAACCACTACGCGTATCGGAGCCCTGCTTCCTGAGAAGGCCTGACATCGCCTGTTCATGGGAAGTAGAGAATAAATCTGTTTTTTTTTTTTTTTGCTTCCGCGCGCGGACCTTTGCTTTGCTTTGCTTATATTAAAACTGCTTTTGTTTTACCCACAAGGGTTGGTTATTTTCTTTCCCCTCTTTGCCCTGTTGAGAACAAGAGGGGAAGCGGGGGGAAGTGATAGAGCGACTTGGTGGGTACCTGGCATTTAGCCAAGGTCAAACCACCACATGGGTGCTCTGCCAGGAACAGCGCTGGGGGAGCACTCTGCTCAGAAAACCTCCCAGAGCAGGAGGGGTCGGCGGCTGCAGCGGGACGGAGGAAGGGGGCCCTGTTGGGACACCCAGGATGCCCATGTCCTTCCTCCAAGGGTGGTGGCCCAGTTGGCACGACTGTCCCAAGGCCAGCAGCACCTGAGGGTGTTGGGGGGCTGGCAAAACTTCAGCTCAGCGTGCTTCAGCTCCAGCTTCCTCAGCGTCTCCTTCAGCGCCTGCTGCTTCTCCTTGCACTGCTGGAGATACTGTTCCAGGTCTGCCGAGGACTTCTGCTGCACCAGGAACCTGCCAGCAATGTCCTGGCCAGGGGAGAGCATGAGGACTCAGCCCATGGCACTCCTGGAGGGTACAGGAGCTGGGCCGTGGCCTCAGGGAGGTTTCTGCACCACGGACTGCTGCAGGTTCATGGCATGGAGAAAAGCAGCTCCATCCCTGCCTGCACAAGAGGGGGTCTGGGGGGCTGCAGGGGCAGAGGAGAGCAGAGAACCCCGCAAGGACACAAAGCAAGCAGAGAGGTCTCGGCTCCCCAGGGCTGGCGCAGCCCTGCGTTTTAATGGAGATGGGTTTTTACATTACCCAGAGGTGGGAGCATGGCACCGCAGCCTTGGCCTTCTCCATCTTTGTGGTGACTCAGGCCTTGTGCTCCACCTGGGACTTGGTGGCCTCCAGTTGGGTGCCTGGGGTGGGAGGGAAGCGTCAGGGAATGCTGCCTGCAGCTGTGCCCATGTCCCACCCCCCTGCACCCCGCCAGGCACTCACCCACAAGAGGGTCCTGCAAGTGCAGGTTCGAGAAGTCCATGTCGAGCTCGTGCCTGGCAAGGACATTCAGCGTGTCCCCCGGAGCTGCTGGCACCCTGGGGGAACTGGCCCTGCAGGCCCCCCACCCACAAGGGGCTCGGCACTGGTGTCTGTCACCTGCCTGCGGCCCTGCCTGTGCTGGGTCCCCCCAGCTCACCTCTCTCAGATGCCTTTCGCTGCCTTCCCCCACGTGCCCCTCCTGCGCGGCCTGGGAGTGGTACCTGAACTCTCTGTCCACCCTTCTCGGATACGCTGCAGGAAGACTTGGAGAAGGTGGAAACCTTCATTAAAAGTTTCTTCACCCTCTGTCTTCCCTCGCAGTCACCTGCTCACAAAGGGCTCTCAGGAAACATTGCGAGTGGTGTGATTTACAATCCCCGTGGAGGTCAACGGCTAATGTAGGGTGACTTCTTAGGGAAGAGTGCCAGAGGGACCAGGAAACCTCTCCTGTGGCAAATGGACACAAGTTTCTTGAACATGCTCTCCAGGACACATCTTGTTTCCTATAAACTCAGTCTCAGTCTTGCTCTCTCTCACACTCCCCCCTCCTCTGTATTTACATTGCAAATGGGACTATCAGCATCCTGAAACTGTTTGTTTTAGAAAACAAGAACATTCATCTCAAAATTGTGTCAACAAAATATGCCTATTTGATTACTTCCCAACCCATCAAAAAAAAAATTAGGATATTATTATTACTATTACTCATGCCTGCAGTTTATAAATCTGAAGGTTAATAAAGCCATTTCATTCCCTGGGAACAAGTCTAGGCTCATCTGTCTTCCCAGTTTATCACAATCTCCCAGCTGTGGGAGATAATCTACATTACGAAATGGTGTCCCTATGATTAATCGCAGTCTTGCAGGTTACAAACATACCCATTAGATTTCACATTTTATCTGATAAATACATTTCAGGGGAGTAACTCTGGAGGACAGAGAAAGCGTGCCACAACTGTCACACTTAAAAGTCCACTTAGTTATCAAACCCACTAGGAACCACTATTGCCTTCTGCTGCTGCATAAAAGCAATTTGGAGAACAGGCCCAAGTTCTCAGCCTAAAAACAAGCAGCTGGAAGGGTAAATGCAGAGGAAACCCAGACTTTAACCCACTCGGCTGTGCATCATCCAGCCCTGCCTGGCACCACAGCCTTGGATCATCAGGCACCTGAGAGAAGCAGCCTCAGACCTCCCCTGCCCTCCTTCACACCCTGGTTGTATCACACACTGGTGAGCTTTCATGCCCAGCAATTCCCTTCACAAAAGCACATCCCTCGATCCCTTTCTTCCCCATCTAGTACATCCCTTTTTTTTTAATGTCTTTTGTTGGTATTTCAGATCAAGGCAAATGGTTATAAAGTGTTGGTGAAGAATCTTTTTAAAAGCTAGCTGATCTAGACAGATAGACCAGTTGATCTGCAGAAGGCTGCACAGGAGCTAAATTACAAATGAAAGATATTAAACATTTTTAAGTGCCTTGTAGCTTCCCAGAGAATCTCCCAGAAAAGGCACCAGTCCACCTGTCTGTTTTATTTTCAGGTAAGTACTTTTGAGAATAAGTCAGAGGAGGAGGTAACTGACAAGGCTGTAAGGCAGCGAGAATGAGTAGTCTTCAGATGGTGAAAGGAGAGGCTGTATATCCAACCAGAAGGACCAGCATCATCTTATGTTCTAGAAATGAGAGATTTGCTTCATCCCTGCATGTAAACTGAGGTGAGGCATCGTTTTAGAATGGTTTCATAAGGACAAATCTCTTCACCTCATACAATACACTCTCCCCTACCTCCTTCATGCCCAGGGTCAAGTGTAAGAGATAAAACAGAGGATCCAAATTTGCTCTTGTAGGAAATCTGGCAGCGCTGCTGGCGATCAGAGCCCCCATGGCCTGAATGACTGCCCTGGAGCGAGAAAGGAAATTCACAGGAGAAATGGAAAGCTGATGAATAGGAAAACCCCTGCAGCATCCTATTTCCAAAGACATTTGGATCAGGGAAAAAACAGCAAATGGTATTTACAAGGTAACAAATAGCAGTATCGTGTTAATATTCACAGTACGCTGCCATTCCCATTGGCTCCTGAAACGCTGCTGCAGCATCCTGTACTGCTTTGGGTTTGTACTTGAGAGGAGGTTTTATGATCACAGAATCACTTGACTGCAAAGACAGAAGAAATTGGCATATGGAAAATCCTTTTTTCTAACGCTGATATACAGATACACTATCAAAGGACATTTTCCTCTCCATCCAAACAACCAAAGGATTAATTTGAGATTAAGTATGGCAAAAAATGACCATAAACGGCAAATGCTAAGAAAACTACACAGTGGCAACTGGGAGCTGTTACATTGTTTCTTTGGAAAAAATAATTATCAGCATTCCGATCAGATTTATAATTATTTTCTCTGCAAGTCTGAATTTTTAAATCACAGCTTGAAACAGGCCAGAATGGCAAACCTAACAAAGGTGGGACCCCAGGTGCCTGCAGCTGGGCCAGCTACAGCCACAGCGGGTGAGAGGGCTGTGCTGTCACAGCCGTGTCAGACACTCCCGCTCACCCGGTATTAACCTGGAGTTACATCCAATGAAAAGAGTGGCTGTAACTTCCATACTTCTCCCCTGGCCTCACAGAAGAACCTCGGGTCTCAGAGAAGAGAACAGAAAAGGAGTGCAACAAAGACAGTGTGTGCTTGTACGAGTCAGCGATGGGAAGAACTGCCGGGATGATTATCTCTGAAGCTAAGGAGGGATAGAGCGGGAGGCAGTGTTGCAGTCACAGCAGTGTGGTGCTCCCCCACAATGGCTGTGTCTTTGGGGGTCACAGTCCCCCTTCAGAGGCGAGAAGGATGTTCTGCACTTTACAAGACCAAGACAAATGTCTGTGTGTTCTCATTTTTACCATTGCTCATGATAACGCCATATGACCTTAATTTGTTCAAGGTTGCTGCAAAGCTGGTAATTGCAATCAAGCTATTTTATAAGTCCAGTTTTCAGGAGACCCAATTATTTATTATTTTAGTTTCAATTCTAAGTGGATCATTTGTGTTTTCTCTGAGTAATATGCAGCATACAAAATATCCCTAAAACTAAGTGGAGAGATACAGAAGAATTACTGTCTGTCTCCTAAGTACCCATGGCTTTCAGAATACAAACCATTATTACACAAACACAGGAATTAGCGTGGTAGGCTTACACAGAGAATTAGAAATAGATAAAAGACACACTCTGTGCCATGAAGTTCTTAAGCTAAAAGATTTACTCAAGCAAGTAGTCCGGCTGACTTCAACCATCACGCCATCGCAGTCCTCCTCTTGTTAATTCAGCTCTTAGCATTGCTCTAAACCTCTCAAACTTCCTTTTCAGCCTAAAAAACCAACTCCTCCCCACACACTCTAATATCCCCCACCTCTCTCTGTGCCAGCCCAGATTCCTGAATGACACAATCTTTCTGGATACCCACTACCAGTACCCATTTTACTGGGAATGGGAACTCAGGCACTGGAGGTGACAGCTGTAAGTAGCTGTTTCTAAAAATTTCGGTTAAAATTCTTTATTGGCAAACACACATGGATGTCTTAAGCTACTGACTGGCTTTTGTGTGGATCTAATCTATTACCACAAGGCTATTCAGTAGATACAATTTCACTCAGTCCACAGAAGTAAAATACAAATTCACCTGGGTGCAATCTAGTGTGGCAGTAAGCATAGTGTTTACATCACGGTCAGGTACAAAGAGTTGGTCTAATACCCACAAGGAGAACAGACTGTCTAAAGAAGCGTCTTTTATAGGAGGGTTCAGAGATTTATTCCTGATTCTTTCCAATTGTGACTTTGGAAAATCCTTGCAAGCCCTTCCAAATTAGTAAGGCAAAGCTGACCTTTTTGGTAACTGCTGGTAGGATACCTGATCTCGTCTTAAATACAAACTTAGCTGTGACCTTAACTAAATGAGAAAAACCTAAGTTTCAGCATGAAGAATCACATAGAAACACAGGGCAGTTTCAGCTAAACCTTACCTCCCAGACTGTTAACTAACATCTGACCTTTCAGAGACACTTTGCTAGGCGGGAGCAGTCAGGATTCTTCCCACCCTGACCCGGGGAAATGGTAGCAGCAGTTGGGATGGCCGAAGACACAGCGCTGGTGGATTTGCACCCACAGACAGCACAGTGGAGGAAGTAACACTTGGGAATCCCGCACTGGAGATGTAAATCCTCAGAGAGTCCTGTGTTACAGCAAAGAAGATTCAAATCAGTCTTCAGAAAAACCTTTTTAATGGTTAAGAGAGTGAAGCACTGGGACGGATACTCAGGGAGATTGTGGAGTTTCCAACATAAAGTCTTGAACGTTAGCTTCCCCGAGGTACATACGTGGGTCCTGTTCTGGGCAGGAGATGAACTACAGGTGCTTCTGAGGGCTTTTCCAGTCCAATTTCTGTGACTCTGCTCTCAAGTCTATTGTCCCACCTCCTGAAAGATGGAAACAAATTTTTTGTTCCGTGTTTTGTTTAGTGTGTGCATTCACTGGCGCTAATGACAGAAGTGAGAACAGGACACCACGTTTACAGGCTTCCACTTCTGGGCATCTTCTCCCCCCTCCCAGCACGTATGGAACCTTTTCTCTTGAATCTGTACGGTGCCCTCCAGCCTCCTGACAGATCAACAACTGTGTGTGCTGCTGCCTTTCTGCAGTACCAAAAGCGAAGATCTGAAGGCTTTGCATTTTCAAAGACAACCTCTTCTTTTTGGTGTATTCTCTAGGTCTCCAGAATGGGAGTCCAGTGATATAACAACTCCCTGATCCATGTGTGTGCTGTGTCCTGCTTTTTCTTTAGCAGTGTACAAGAGAGTTTATTTTTAGGACACTGTCTCAGGACATCCTTGATAACCCAACTTCTACATAACCTAACCCTTAGTAACCTAACCTATTTTCTTCTTCAATCCGCTGTAAGCCCTGTCTTCCCTTTTCAGCTGCCAAGCAAACTTTTTTTTTTTAGATTTTGCAAATATTTACTAAGTGCAGAATTGGCTTTACACAGAACCTCTGCTGCACCCTTAGCCCCTGTGTGCTTCCCTGCTCTGCATTTTGCACAGCTTCACCCCCTGCAGTAAGCAAATGGAACAGTGAGGTACCAGGCACTACACCTATTTCATCTGTCCATGTCCTTTACATTACACCTTCTGTTTTTGTGAGCTGTAAGCTGAACTCATTTTTTCAGGTGCACAGTGTGCATCCCTTGATTTCTAAACTGCAATGGTCAGTATAAGGCAATGGCACTCATGCCACAGTCTGCACGGAGCTACCTGGTCACGCAGTGCTCGTCTCCTCTCTATCTGATGAAGTATGTTAGAATTATTTAAAAATCACATGCACTGCTTTTCTAATGTTGCCCTTTCATGGAAACTGTGATCACAAACCCCATGATTGAGCAAGGCAGAAATATCATTCCTATTAATAAGAGCTTTGCACTATGAGAAACTGCATGATACCCTTTTTCAGTGCTCAGCCCTAACTTACAACATCTTCTTAATTTTATTATTCAGAAGAAGATGTTTCCAGTGTCTGGAAAAATGCTGTGTGCTATGTCAGACATAAAGGAGTAAGGCAAATAAACCACACTGGAAAAACTCCCTCTGTGATTTGCTTCAGTAGCAATTTATGTGAACAGGAAATCTGATACTTATTTCACTTAGAAGGGAGCCCCAGCCAAGAAAATCCCATGATAAAGGCCGTATCATACAAATGCAAATTAGGAATTTCCTAAATTCTATTTACAGAAGAAAGTGCTGGACGAAGATCATAGGATTATAGAATCACAGAATGGTTTGGGTTATCTGGTAGCTTAATTATCTTTCCTCTTTTTTTATTTTTTAAGCAAGCTTCGTATTTTTAGAGTTGTAAGATGTTTGAGCCAAGGGGGTGTGTGTGAATGAGTAATGTTTCAGTGACTTACACATTTGTTATACTCGTGGGCTTCAAATGTGGCTGCTTTTCAGAAACATTTTAAGCATCTCTGTTGCAGCACAAACAGCATTTTGTCTTTATTGTCAACAAAAATATTTGCTGTGTTAAACAGAAGAGTTTGGCAGCTCTTATAGAATTTTTTTAAATACTTCTTCAAAAATGCACATACCACTAATGTGCTAGCAACACATTTTTGGTGGCAGTAGCACGTATCATTTCTGCCCGTGCTAAGCTACATCAGGACAGCTTAGACTATTGGACACTTCAAAGTCATGCTATGACAAGTTAGTCAAAGTATTTATTGCATTAAGTAACACGTGGAAAACAAATCATTGATATGCTGCTCTTAAGAGAGAGCTGATTTATTTTATTCCCAATTTGCACTTTGTCCTTCCTTTTGAGGAATCACAGCCTGTTGGATCTGTAGCACAGAATCAGAGCAAGCAGAAATCCAAAGAAAACACACTCTTACGTGTGTATGGGCAGACAGTTTTGTGTGTTGTGTGTGCTGTGTTGAGGAGAACGTCAAGTGTTTACATTGATTAAGGAGCGCGATTTTCTGTGCTTTGTTGACCAGTGATTAATTTAGAAAACGGTTAAGAGATTGCATACAGCCATGACCTAGAAATTAAGGCAGCAGTTTGGCAGAGAATGAACAGTATTACATTAGGAAACCTATTTGGAGTGGTGAATAATCTCAATGGCCAATAGTTACCTCCTGGAAAAAAGTGACTTTCTAATCTGATGTTCAGAGACCACAGGGTAAAATATGCTACAAGTGAGGCAAATAAAACCAACCAATTCCTTTTTGATTTACAGAATGCTATGATCCACCTGCAAAAACATTGCCTAGTTCTCAACCAAGAACATTGTAAGTAGCGGCACTCAGTTCCCATCTCTACTGTGCAGTTACTTAAAAGAACCAAGAATTAATTAAAATTTGGTTTACTTGATGATTCCAAAGGTTAAGGTTTTATCAGTCTGATTTTTCTCAGAAAATTTTAATGCAGGGAATTTTCACCAACAGAAACATTACTGTTTCACGGTTATGGCAACTGTGTTAAAAACAAAACAAAACTGAAGCAAAACCCCCAACTATTAATGCACCAAATTGAAGGGGTTTTTATCTTTTAATCTGTGGCCACTTAACATCATGTCATACTTAGTGCTATTCAAACTACTAATCATGCATTCAACTGATGTAAATTATAAGGAATAAAACCTGAATCTGATCTGTTCTGCGTATCGTTCTGAAGCCTGTGAGGGCTAGTAAAGCTACAGCGACAAAAACTCTGAAAACTAGGGGTGAAATTTTAAAGCAATCATATGGCATACCTTTCTGCAACTGCCCAAGGAAAAGTTTTCTGAAAGTGCTGTCTTAATTTTATTTTTATTTTAAAAAACAAAGAAAAAGAACTTTTCTTGTGGGGTTTCTAAAAACCCCAATTTATATTCTAATAATGTTAGCTAGTTGCAAAGTGGGGTGAAGATGAAATCTCTATAGCTTTTTTTAATAGTGTGTATGTATATTTCTACTTTTCTTTAGATATTTCTTCTTTTCCTTTCATGTTTTCTCTCAGAAGAAGGAGGATAGTCACAGGGAAATGGCAAAGTCAAAATGGTCAAACACAGCAAGCACATAGGTCTTTGCGAGTGTAATCAGACAGAGTCCTTGTGCACAGAGAACCTCTTCTCCATCAGTGAGAGGTACTCGGGGACTGCGTGGTCAGTAAATCCTTCCATTTTATTCATAGTTTGACATGACGGCTTGACAGAGTGTGAAGGTTTGTGTAGTTTTCCCAGCAAGCATCAGGAACACTCACTCCCCACTCTTCCAAGGTGATGTGTTTCACTGGCGATCTTTCATATTTGCTTTCTTGCTATAAAATGTGTTGTCATGAGGGCTTGGAGGTCTATTTTTCTTATTTGGGCACAAGAAAAACCAGTCCTCTCAGCGGCAGCACTACTGACACCTGCAAGTTTCCTTCCATAAGTTCTAAGGACAGAGGTGCATCCCCTGGATCCAGATGCAGCCCCCCTCTGACTACTGCCATTCTGAGGTGTTGCATTTTTCATATCGATCAGCAATAACTTATAAAACAAGATTTCAGTTAACTGTCCTAAAACCTAAATCCCCAACAGGAATTGCCTCAAAAGGTCAATCAGAGACGAGCCGGCCCCACCTGCTGCATGGCCTCCCCTGACCACCACACACAAAGCTCAAGCCCTCCCCAGCCTGTCCCAGCCAGCGCCCCAGGAAGGTGCTGTCAGACCTCTCCGCTCCCCTGACAGCCCCCCGGCCAGCTCCCCGGCACAGGGCACACGCCGGCTGCAGGTCGCCAGCCAGCCTTAGGGACAGGGATTCACTTCAGGAAAACTCACGTTTTCCCCAAAGACCAGGTTCTGCTCCGACCCCGAGCTACCGCCGCGAGCCCGCAGCACCCTGCCTCTCCGCAGCACCCGAGGGGTGCAAACCCCGACCCGGAGCAGACACCAGCCCTGTCCCACCTGCCTCACACGGCATCCCTGCAGCCACAGGCACCTCCTGAAAGGGGGGAACCTGCGAGAGCAGTTTTTAAATGTGTTTCCACGAAGACCAGGCAGTTACAGAAAACAGATTTCACAGGGAGAAAACCAGGGAAAATGAAGAGGAGGAAGTCGGTCTGCCTGGCTACATGAAATGGGGATGAGAACAAGCAGAGATGCAGGGCACAGCAGAACTGAACAGGAGCTTGAAGGTGACAGGAAGAAAAAACAGGCAAGATGAACTATACAGGTGTTCTGGACAGGAGCCTGGTTTTGTTTAAATCTTGATTAATTCTTCCTTATCAATTATTCTGATGATTAATCCTATTTTCACACAGGCATTTTCTCAACATTTAAGAAGATGCAGCTGTCCCAAGTGCCCAGCACAGAGCAGCCTGTGACAATCCCCGTGGTCTCCTCAGGACGAGGAGCAGCCCCAGGAGCTGCCCTTGGGCAGAAGGACGGCACAGGAGCAGCACTGAGCAGCCGCTGCAAGGAAGGAGACGGGGACTTGCCACGGCTGCCCAGGGATGTTTGTCACTGAGGCAGGAGGGGGGGCCAGGGTTTGGATACGGGGAAGGGGCAGCAGCAGCAAGGCTGCCTGAACAGGCTGGATGCACAGGAGACCCCAGCAGAAGCCCCAACACTCACCTAGGAACGAGGTGACGATCTGCAGACTGACAGCACATCGGGCAGGACAAGCTTGCGAAGAAGCACGGTGGCAACCAGTTCCAGTACATTTACAGCAATCCACAGCCACAGCCACATGCAGTGAAAAGCGACTATTTCATGCAGAGCTGGTGCAGAGCAGAGAGGTGGAGATGAAGGAGCACTGACGGGGAGGCTGAAGCAGTGCCAGCCACGGCAGGAGCTCTGCCGGCTGTTTGCAGCCTCAGAGCAAGTGGTGCTGCCGGATTTCCCGACCAGAAGCACTCCCAGGATCCCAGCACACAGAAACTTGTCCATTAATTACTTTTCAATTACTTCTTGTGCCTTCACTGTGTGAGACTTCTGCTCTGCCTGCAGATGTCAAGAGATACTTTTCTGAAAAGCGGAGCAGGTCGTTCCAACTTGAAACAAACAGGATTTGTCTTTTGGGAAAGGTGCAAATTAGAAGCTCAGCACAGAAACTGAACTTTGTCCAGAAAGCCAGAGGAGCAGCAGGGCTCTGCAAAGGGGCTGGGCTCAGCACACCCCCCTGCTCACCCCCCCACATCTCTCCCAGCACCTCCGAGCTGGGAAAAACTGTCCCACAGCCCAAAAGCAAGAGCCCGCCTGGGCCAGCCCTCACCCTCGGGCTTAATGCCGGTTTCTGCTCAGCACCTCTTGGCTCTGGTGACTGGCACCCTCTGAAGCACCACTCTGAGGGGTTTCATCAGACTGAACCCACCCAGCCCAAATCACCACAGAGAGCAGAAAATATTAAATGTGTCACTTCTTTCACACTTGAAGTAAAAATAAAGGGCTAAAATTCACTTTCTGAGAGGTAAAACTGGAATATAATCAGAAAGTAAACATTTTGAGCAAAAGATGCTTAAAAAGTTAGATAAAAATTATGAGCACACAACTATATTTTTAGTTTGGATTTTTATCTATTATAAAGTTTGAATCTAAACAAATTTAGTTGAATTGATGTGGAAAACATGTTCAAATCACCAAGTATTTCTTTCAATCAAGAATAAGCAAAGTAGCAGCTACAAAGACTGTTTCGGCTTTAAAGCATTGTGTTTTTGAACCCAAATCTACAAGTTCCTGTTAAGTTAAAGTGGCCTAGAAAAATGATCTTTTAATTCTGTGTCACAAATGTTATGATCCACACCCTTTTAAAAACTTATTGTCAAAACTGCTTAGTAGAGACATAGGCAATTAGTGGTTGGGCTGTGGCCTCTCAAGACATGAATGTCCTTTTGTTCAGAAGACTCTCAGGCTGCAGCAAGCACCCAGACATCACAGCGAACACGGAGGGTCTGAAAGGGAAGTCAGCAAGATACAAATGAGGAATGGGCAAGAAAAAGGTGGAAGCCTGAATCCCATCTGTCCTAAATAATGAACTGCTCAGCTCCGGGCTGGCTGCACAGGCCACCGGCAGTTCAGGGTCTTGGGCAGAAATCTTTTGCAGTTTGGTACTTACCTCCTTCCTCACAAAGAAAAAAAAGTAGATAAATTACTTAGTTCAGTAAAGGGAAAAGTAACATTGTCTAGGTCTGTTTGCCTCTTTTGGAGGACAGGCCTGAGCCCGAAGGAGAAGAGTGCCCTGACAGCAGCTGCTGGGCAGGCTGAGGGGGTGCGGGGAGTCTGCTCCCAGGGAAGCTGCTCCACTGTGTGTAGCTCAGTCGCTGTTATTGGGGGTCTGAAGCCAGTTCCCAGCAGGCACACCGTAACTCCCTGCTCTCTCTCTCTGCCCGCTGATTGTCCCAGTACCGCTCCAGACGTGCAGCCAGTGGGACGCCACCGCTAACGGGAGATTCTCGCCTCAGGACGCCGCAGCCCTGAGCTTCGCCCTGCGCTTGGCCCGTGAGGAGCCGCGGCTCCGGCTGCAAACCGCAGTGAGGGGGGATGCGGTGTGGGGCTTGTGCAGGGAGCGCCTGAGCCGCCGGGTGCTGGGCGGGGGCAGACCCGTGCCAGCCAATTCGCCTTTTAGCCCCAGACGCCTGTTGGCAGAGATGCCGGTCTCCTGGGGGCGGTGGGGGCATGCTCCTGCCTCTGGAAAAGGTGCCTGAGTTCCGGGCGTGAGAAGGGCGCTGGGGTTTAGAGGTCAGGGTTGAGGCAGGTGTGGAAGACAGCAATAGATGTGATCTTTAGTAAAAAAAAAATATTTTTGTATGTTCAAGCAGTTTCTTTTCTCTCCTCTATCTATATCTATATATACTAATATCCATATGGAATATGAGCCAAAAAAGAGAAGCCGGCGCTATACACACTGCACACTCTTAAGTCTTTGTTCTAAAATACATGTGAGGTCAAGCTAGAACATGCTTTGCAATTTGTGTATTTCCTGCAGCAAATTTTCTGCTCTTCCCGGCTGTTTCCTGTGGTTTTCAGTTCACTTCACCTCCACAGAAATAAATACTGTGTTTATGAAAGAGGCCATTAAGAATCATCCCTTAGCAGATTTTTTTATATGCTCTTCTTTTAAATTACAATCTGTATTATTGATGCCAGTGTTTACAACAGCTTTCTGAGTCCCCAGTTAAAGTATTCTGAGCCTAATCCAGATACATATATCGGTGGCAGTGGGAAAGCAAACAGGTTGTCACAACAAATGTTCCCAGCTGAGTCCTAACACGGCTTCTGCAGTGGGAGGGGTTTGTGTCCAAATGTTTTTTCAGCTGTTGTTGAAGTGTCAATTCTGAAGAGATGTTGAAAATCTGGAACAAATCCAGCACTTCTTCTCAGGGATGCTTGAAAATTCATGAAACTTCTAAAGTTCACACAGGACGGACCAAGGAAGAATGCTTGTGATTCATTGTTATTTTCAAAATGGTTTTTGAGTTCTAATTTCCATCATGTTTTTACTCTTCCCTTCTCCTTTCTAGGGAGTGAAGCCAATTTTAGCTTTTCAAGCAACACAGGCAGTATTTCAGTGCCCGAAATACACATGTCTGCTGCTGGAAGCAAAAGATCTTCTTTTTCTCACAAGTAAGCAAAGCAATTTTTCCTGGGTGGTGCAAGTGTTGCTAGTGCAGAGATAGACTACTGTGTATGGTCTTGCAGCTAATACATACAGTATCAGTATTGTGAGTTTTAAAACTGTTTGGGTAGAACTATGCTCTCAGTCAGCACTTACACTGATGAGAACTGTGATAGGAGAAAGTGAAAAAAAATGCTGTGTTTCAAGAACAAAAATTGTGAATATGCCAGATCAGCCAACTGGTATTTTTTTGTTGTTTATTTATAACAAGTGTGGGAGACACAGTCAGGTAAGCCAGAAAAGGCATCAGCTGGAGTGGAGGAGGAGACAACTGGGTGTATGTCAGTTAACAGCAGTACTTCTAACCAGTTAACATCCTTTTGGCCTTATCACTGTTTTCTCTGTGTAATAAACTGTCAGCTCAGCACGTGCCTTTCCAGACCATGACCTTAATTTTTGTAGGAAGAAGGAGACAATATTGCCTGTGATGCTTCTTTCTTAAACACCCTTATCCAAGCTTATATCACTAAAACTATATGCAAATAAAAAAATTATCATAGTCATCTATCTAAATGAACCTTTCATGAAAGATTTCTGTAAGATTTCTCCCTATCACGTGTGAAGTGCGAATCCAGACAGCTTGTGAACGTGGGGGTGTTGGGATGGAGCAGCACCCGCTGTGCCCTGCCCAGGGAATCCCTGCTGATTCCATTTTTTGTAGCGGGTGGAAAGAGTTCAAATGGACAGGACTGGTTTGCTGCCCTGTGTGGAGGAGCTGGCAGGTGGGGTGGGACTGGCAGCAGGACACCCCTGTGCTTAACTCAGAGATGTCTCCAAGGTCGCAGGGTGCCCGGGTGTGCAGAGATCGGCAGAATGATGCTGAATGAGCAGTTTCCTACCTCTGTGGTGCGACTGTTAGAGAAACAAATATTACTTAAGTGCTCTCTAGGTTAAATCTAACAACTAAAGGTACTGGCTGGGGGGAAAAGCAGTATTAAGCATAATATGAAGCCCTAAAATCACCTTACTTGCACTAAGATTCTGTATCATTGCATACGTTATTGTGCATTTAAATGTAACTTCAAATTAGAGCCTACTGAGCTACTAAATTGGACAGAAGTGCTCTGTAGCAAGTGCTCCTTACAGTGCATCACACAGTCTGTGCCAGTTCTGCCTCACACAAGAGATGATGCTGTACTGTGCAAAGTGGACAGAGATGTCTGCTTTGCAATGTTCTCTTTTAACTGTTTGACGTGACTTGCTATGAAACATTTCAATGTTGTCACAAACCACAGCCCTGCTCTTCATTGTAAAATAATTGTAAAGTCACCCAAAGGGCATGTGATGAAGCTTTCCAGCAGCCACTCAACTATCTGATCCTTACAAACTGTTGCATTTCCAGAGAAGGGAGGAAACCAAGTCAGGCAATTTTGAGAAGAGATTTTGTTTCATAATTCTGTAGTATTTACATTTTTATGTTCAAGCTTTCTCTTTTGCTGGCTGGATTTGACTTTTTCCCTATTTTTTTAGGAACCAGCCCTTTCATTACAGTTTAGAAGAACAACTTCCAGTCAGAGGATGAAGGTAGCAGCGGAGTAGTGCGGGAAGGCAAACCAAGTGAGCAGGCGAGGAGTGCACCTCGAGAAGCTGTCCCCCAGAGCCCCCCAGCCCTTTGGCAGCTGCCGGACAGTGCAGATACTGGATTGTTTAATACAGAGTGGGAAGAGTAAGGTAGATATACCTGAGAGAAACTGTAAGGAAGAAGGGAAAGGCCATGCTTTTCTTTTTCTATTTTAGTACCATTTCAGCCTGCTGCAGTGGGCTTCAAACTATATCTAAGCAAATGAACAGCTAACAATGACAGCTGAAGCAACCAGTATGCCAAAGGCAGAAAAGAACAGTGGCTCAAACAAAATCTGTTTTCACTGCATGCTGTGATCCCTCAGGCTTCTTGCTGAGGAGCATGAAAGCAGTTTTACCACAAAGCTGCACGCACAGGCGTCTCTCCATGGGCCTGGCAGAGAAAATCTGAAATGTGGTTCTTTTGGCACAGTCCAGGCTGCAGTCCTCTCGCTACTTAATGGAGTCAGAGGTTCAGGGAATGTGGATGAAGTGGCCGAGGTTTCCCTAGATCACGTAATTCAGACTGAGAGCCCCACAGTCAGTGAAAGCACGTGGAGTGGCTGAAGACTTCAGAACTTCCTTTCTTCCTGACCACTCACAGTTATCTATCTGTTTTAGTGTTCAGACAACTTTGTGTGTAAAATAAGACACATAATGGGTTGTGTGATGAGGATAATCCAACCTGCTTTAACCTTGTTGGTTGCCCTCCAGCTGTGGCCCTTATGTCCAGAATAATGGATCCTTGTCCTACAAGTCCAGAGCCAGTCCACATGCTTCCCGTGAAAAGGGCCCTTTGTCTACACTGCAAAAACCATCTGGATCCTGCTAACATCTGTCAGCGTTACAGGGCTTCTTCAGCTGGCAGCAGCAACTCAGGCTCACATGAAGCGACAGCAGGCCAGTGACGAGGCAAGCCTTGATTTCAGCATCCTGGTGTTCAGGGCACTGACTCACGTTCTCTGCACTATGATGTGGCATCAGCTGTCTGGGCTGCCGAGCAGCTTGTCCTGCTCCTCAGCATAGGTGTGACTCCTCGTATTGGTGTCTCGATAGTCAGCAGGGTGCTCCATCCCATGTAAAAGCTTTATTGTTTCAGCACTGTAAAATTTAAGGTTACTTGTAGTCAAAGCCTTTTGTAGTTGGTTTTCACACAAGGCAGGCTCCTTCATGTGGCTTCATGCCATCAGTTCTCATGTGGATTTACTGGTTCTTTCGTATAAGGGTCCTGTTGCTTTGGAGAGAGTTCAGTGGGGTGGTATAGAAACTATTATACACTGTCTGCCTGCCCAGGCTTTGGCAACTACCTGTGCAGTTTCCTGTACAGGAAAGAAAGCAGATCCCTGCCAGATCCTGCGACACAGAGAAGAAATTGCCCCGGCGCTGCTGCTGTTTCCCTGTTTCTCTCTCTCTCAGGCACTCAGCAGCCGAGCGTGTCAGGCTCACACCTAAAGCTGGAGAGGATGAATCTGGGTTTTGGGGTGCTCGGCTCCATAAACCACGTGTGGAGCTGAACATGGCCCGTTCGCCTTCCCTGGCCAGGCCTGGAGCTGGTGCCCTTGGCAGCACCCGCTGCCTGCTCTGGGGCACACCCCCCATGTCGGGTGAAGGGAGGGCAGGGTGTTTTACAGTGAAATGTCTCATGGAATGTCATGGCACTGAAATCACGTACAATAAATAGCAAGCTTTGCACTAGAGCCATTTCCTCAAGTACTTTGATTTGCCAGGGGAGTCCCTTGTGCGGACACTGGGGAGCCCCCAGTGAGTCAAGCTTTGTATCAGTCTATGGGATGTTTTTCTTTTTGCCAGGACTGAAGAACTGTAGGAGTGATGTTATGTGACAGTTTGTTTTTTTCCTTTTCAGACAATGAGGGAGATATATTTCTTGTGGTGGCCATCACAGCATTATGTCAGAAAATCACAAGCAGTATTTGAGTCCTCTGCAGCAAAAGAAGTTACAGTACAGCATTTGAAAGCAAAGCTGAAGGAATCTGAGAGCAAACTTAGAGAAAGGTATATTTCACTTCAGAAATCAGAGTTAGAAAGAGTTATTCCAGAGCATTTAGGGGTGGGAATCCTGAACATTTTTACTCCTTTCTTAACCACATAAAGTTTTCATGTAATAATTTGAAATCTAATCAGTCTGGATAGGTTGTTTTCAGGTGTTTCAGGTTTCATAGCGTGCCCAATGAATACATACCATGCAATTTATTTATGAATATGGCTCTGTCTTTTCCCTTTTTTTGAACTTTCCCAATACTTTTATAGAGTAATTTTTTACTAGTCTGATTTAGCATTGAGACCTTTTATACATAAAAGAGTTTCTACATGCATGCACATATTTCCTTAGTCTCCTGTTCTACCTCACTCAGTGAAATATGACTGCAAATGTTCCCCTTCTCCCCCAATGACAGAACAGCTCTTACACCAATCATTGTGTCTGCCTGTGATTCTGTCACTTGGATATTGAGTTTTTCCCCACAGCCCTTTGTATGGGTGCTAAGCAAAGAGGCGACAATTTGCATTACACAGCAACACGTAATCTCTTCTCCCAAAGCTGCGCTCGGAGACCTGGCTCTCCAGCAACACAGCCCAAGCAGGCACAAAGTGGGGGTCTGGATGGAGCCCCAGGGCAGAGGCACAGGGACCTGTTGGTCCAGCTCGGGATCGCCCGACCTCTCCATCTGCGAGGGCTGGATCTCACGTGGGGGCCCCTCTTCCCACTTGCTCACAGGTCGAGGCAGCAGCCCCTGGCCCCATGTGGGGCTAGGTGGGTGCAAAGCAAGCCAGGTGCCTGTAGCCCCGAGCCGTCCTGCTGCCCAAGGCCTGTGTTGGCTCTATCATCCCGCCAGCCATCCCCCATTGCCTCCAGGGCGAGGCAGTAGGCGGGACGTTAAGCGCTGTACTGGTTGGACCTGACCTAGAGGCCACCACTTGCACCTCAAAATGTCCGGGATCATGGCATAGCCCACAAGGCTGCTGGCTGTGTGGTGAGGTCAGGGACTCCAGTTAGAGATCAGCTGGCATGTCTTGGCAGCAGGTTACATCTCTGCCAGCTCTCTCAGAGGCAGCAGCAAATGGTGAGTGGAGGAACTGGCTTCCTCCCTGGAGCATCTCTGCAGTATGGCCATCCCAGTGTGGTGGAGCTTCGTGTTGACTCTAACTGACCGGTCAGCAGCAGTGTTACAACATTTTTATTTTGCTACAGGGACATGGAAATAGAAGAGCTCAAAGCTCAGCTGGGACGGATGAAGGAAGACTGGTTTGAAGAAGAGTCTAATCATGTGTAGGGTGAGCTGGCCTTCTTGGAAGCAAGAAGGGAAATTAAAGAACTCAAGCAGGTTATAGAAAGCATGAAAAACAGCTTGGCCAAGAAAGACAAAAAGATTCAGAAATACTTCATAGACATAAGCACTGAAAAGAAGAAACCGGAAGCTTTGCTGCAGAGGATGGAGGTGGCTCGGAGTGGCTCTGTGAGAGATGAGCAGAGCCTGGAGCACACGTGTGACTCAGAGGGGAAGCCATCAGCGCTGTGTGCACGATGCCAGACAGCATCAGCACAGAGGACCCAGCTCTGGAGGAGGTGGCAGACAGTAGGCTGCTGCTGCTGCTTAATGAGGACACGGCTAATGGGACTGATCCATCTGAAGACAGTTTGACCACCACAGCCTGAGTTGAGTGATCCAGCTCCCTCCAGCTCTGCTGTGAATCAAGAGATGCTTGAAAATGTTCTGGGTGAAAATCTAACTTCTTCCTGGGAGGGGGAGAAAATCAGCAACGTGATGGTGGAACAGGCCACCCAGACTGACATTGGGCCATATAGCCTGGATGTGGAGTGGCTCATTCAGAACATCTTCAGAGCTCCAGATGCCTATCCTTTAAGCCCACCTTCTTCACTGAAGGAATTGGGTGAATTTTCTCTTGGAAGCTTCAGTGATTCTGGTATCATAGTGGATTTAACTCCAAGTGATCCAAACTCTGCTATTCTTTTGTCTCCTGTGGAGTCTCCATGCAGAACAGTGAAGCACGGTATTAAGGAAAGCCATTTTGTGAAAGAACTTGATTTTGCAGAACCTCATGATGCTGAAGCCTTTGGGTATGTCAGTACTGTCTCTCAGACAGAAATAAAGAGGAGATACTGGGGCAGCAGTCTGTCTTCTCGGAGACCTTCTGGCTGTAGCAGCCCCTGTTGTACCAATTATTGTGTGGGCTTTCAGTACTCAGGAGGAACAAATCCCATTTACAATATCAGAGTACGGCTTTGTGGTTGCTGCCTGGTGGCCCTGCACTCTTTATGCCGTACACCCTTCAGTACCAAAACCTAAACTCCACTCTGTCCCTGGACACCAGCTGGCTGAGGCGGAGGGAAAGAGGGATGAGACAGATCATTAAAAGTGATATATTCTGTCAGAGTCCATCATTTTCCTCTTGACTGTTTGATTTGCACTATAAAGCAGTTTGAAAACACATTCCTTGTTTCAAAGTCGAAAAGCAGAACCCTGTGTTTCCACAAGATGTTTGTAACTGCTGTTTTTAACAGTACTGCTGCCTAGAGAAATAGTCCTGCTGCCAGGCCCTGTGTCCCTCCCCTGTGCTGGTGTCTTTCTGGTGCCAGCGCATCTGCACGGCGGACATGGGAACAGGGAAACCAAGAAGAATGTCAGCTAGTGCTCCTGTGTGTGTGTTGGCTGTATTAGTGTGAAGCTCAATCAGTTTCCCTGGCTGGTTCACTGAGCAAATGGACAAGTGTTTTGCTGGCTCAAGGGGAGCATGAGATGCGCATGGGAACAAATGGCCAGACAAAGGTAGGGTGTTTCTTTAGGCAGCACTAACCTAAAATATTTGTGAACCTACAGTATTAACTAAGTGACATGAAGACTCGTTCCCGCTGAGGGTGTCATACACACACTCCAGAAAGCGTGCTGGCACTTTCCATTTGTTGTACAAAGAGTCAATTCAATGTAGAGGTGAAACCCATATGCCCCAGGGAGCTTCCAGCACGTCGTTCGTGCCTGTCTCGTGTGGTGGTCTTCTCAACAGGACAATTGCTCAAGCATTTCACTGGTCTTGGGCGTATACAGGGACTGTAACCAAAAATGTACGTGGTCGGGAGTCTTGAAATGTGTTACATTGGTTAAGTATAGGTGTGAATACACTTTGAATATTAATGTTGGTTTAAAGTCTTAATGTATTGGAACCTGATAGTCGCTCGAACCCTTTGAAATACTCCGTGTAAATGTATTGTGCTTTAACTTATTGTTTATTTAATTGCTTTATTGTAAATTACCTTTCTAATCACAAGTTCAGTAAAGCATGTTAGAAATGTTAGAAACACGTGTGAGTGTTTTATTGTAGCACAGCTATAAAAAATACCTGGTCTCAGCCGAGCTCTCAGGCACAGGCAGAGCTGGAGGAGGCACCATATCAGGCCGTAAGGAACCATCAGGATCCAGAGAACAGATTAGACTGAGAAAACCTAATTACAGCTCAGGCATGAGCACTCAGCCAGCAAAAAAGGCTGTGGTTGGTCTGCACACACGCACACCACCTGCTCCACCACACGCCCATTGCATTAACGGATGCAAGTGACCTAATCTTTAACCCCACGCAATCTTCCAGAAGCTTGTGACTGCTCATTTCTGCACTGCCGTGAGAGTATCGGTCTTCCTGGCTTTTAACAGAAGTCTAGAAGGCCTTGTTTGACTCAGTCAAGAGTCATGCAGTCTTGGTGTGCTCACTGAGATGCCACTGTGACCATCAAACCATGAATTCTCCACATCCAAAACTTGAGATCTCTACAGAGATCAGAGGAGGGCAACACTACCCAACAGAGAAAATAGTGGCGTTTGTCCGGCCTCCCCCAACCTTTCAACAGCATTTCTGGCCAGTAAAACCTTACTGGCCTCCTGTTTTCCCCTCCAGCAAAGCAAGTGTAATATTTCCCTGTGCAAGCCAGAGCATAAGAGCTGTAGTGAAGGCAGACAATGCCACGCATTGCTCTGAGCTTAGGGGAAGAATGAAGCCATTAGTAAGCCACAAGGGAAGAGGAGTAATTGGCCAGCACGTGGGGAGAATTTGCAACACTTAAGAGGATGACACCCACTGATGCTCACAGAGGCAACTCCAAGACCTTCCACATCCCTGTGATGCCTGGGTTTGGAATTACTTGAGCTTGCCACAAATATTCAGCAGGGTTCATTAAGTGTTATATTAAGGAAGAGAACTCTAACAGACGAGTTGCCATAGCCTAGTCCCCGGGAGTTCACAAAGACGGCCATGAGAGCATCTTGCTTTCCCTGCCGCTAACTTCCCCTTCTGTGCTCTCCTGCCTCCTTGCATTCCTGCCTTCCTCTATGACACTACTGCAAGATGTAGTTGCCCAAACATCGCCTTCAAAAGCTTTTTCTTTCAAGTACCTAGACACAAGGGTCAAAATTAATAGTTTTGGGGTGGGGGATGTTAAAGTAAATTTTACACAGCTATGGAATTTCATGATTCCTAGGTATCTCCTCTTGGGACTGGAACACATTACAGAAAATGTCTTATTCGTGCTACAAAGTATGTCTGTTCAAGGCCAAGACAGCAATGTTTTATACCTGATGTTACCAACTTTTGGATTTCTCTTTTACACCCACTTATATTTAAGGGATCTTTGCTTTGAGTGGTGGTGAAATGGAGCATAATTTAGAGGAAAAACTGATCTTCAGTTCTAGGAGAGACATTCACCTGTCTACACAGGTTTCTTTTGCAGCATGCAGCCAACAAAGCAGCACAAACCTACACATGTTTAAAATTTCAATAGGCCAAACTCATTTCAAACCATGTTTCGGGCAGGCTCCATTTAGAAGCACTGGTTTTAAACATGCTGTTTAAGACGTAAGTCGCTAACACCAGAATAACATCAAAGTTGCTTCCTGCCCTTAAAAATCTGTCCACCCAACTCTCATAAGGCAGATAACTGCTCAGCAAGGGGTGACAGAGTTCCCATTACATTCCTGATTAAAGTCCTTGCTCTGGCCTCTACTCAAAATTCAGCTTACTGCCAAGCCTCCACCTTTCCTCCTTCCTACTGCAAGGATGTAGACAGTTCAGGGAGCCCTTTGTAAGAAGAGGCCTGAAGTACAACAATAAATGTTCCAGTCCCAGACTTTGGGGGACTGGCCTTTTTTCCCTGATCCACAGAGGCTATGCCAGTTGTTGCTACAAACATACCATCTTAATTTTTTCCCCCTCTAATACTCGGCTTTACTCTTAGTCATGTCTCGTGCTGTATGGAGTAGCTAGGGAAGGACCATGAGCTTCCAAACAGTTCAGTAAAAACTTCTATCCTTTTTTCCTGAGTTGAGAAAATGCTCATACCCACCCCCATACAGCACTGGGAAGTCTTGCCCCAGAGTGTGCAGGTGGGGAGGACAAGCAGCTTGCAGGCTCAGGGTCATGTATCTGGTGTCTGCCTGAATTCAGGCTGACGGGGAAGCATAGGAACAAGTCGGCTCCTTCCTAGGCTGAAGCAACGCCTGTTGATCATCCCATCATGCATTTTTCCTTCTAACCCAGGATTAAAAAAGCCTTTTTTTCATAGTCAGCTTAAGAGGTACCTGACTTAAGCTGCTGAAAATGTTGAGGCACAGGCCCTGCCCACCTCCCCACCAGAGATTCCCCTGCAGCCTTGCTTATGTCCATCCTCTCACAAGGCTGTTCTGAACTTCTGATTACTTACTCATTTCTCCTTTGTTTCCCCCCAGATCAACAACCTCTCCTAAATGCCAACCTCGAGAAATGCCCTAAAATGAAAGCACTGATTTATGTCCTACGTGGACAGAACAAGGGAGCATTTTCCTCCAAAACCCTTCAGTCAAATGAGCAGAGGACATTGCACAGGCAACTATAGCACAGTTAAAAGATAAAACAGACACCAGCGCATGGGTTTTCACCATGCAAGATACTGCCTACAAGAGCACCGTACCCTTCCTGGCATTACGTCAGCACATGGTAGAGGGGATGGGAGCAATTCCTACAGCAGCTGTGCTCAAATACAGGCAGGGAGATGGAGGGAAGAACAGCAAGCCACTGTGAGCAGGCGGCAGGAAAGGCAACAGCAGTGCAGGAGAGCTGACATGCAAGAAGGTGGCAGCACCTAATGGTTTTTAAATCACTGAAGGCTCAGAAAACACATGCACTATCATGGTGTATTCAGGGGCTTTGCTTCTAACTTTTTATTAACTAGCCAATGTTTTGTTATTTTTAATAAATAATATTTATTTGCCTCTATTTTACATTGTCTCAGGAACAGCAAGAGTAAGCACTAAACTAATCTTTTTTTAAAAGACGAAGTGTACCTTCCAACAGATTTTACCTTAAATAGGCAATAGATACAAGGTTTCCCTGCCCTGTGTCAGCAATAGTGAAAGAATTATGATTTGTACTTCCTCACTTCATCAGTGCAGTTAAAAGGACAGACACCGATCGGTATTAAAGCTTCTTCACAGACTTCCTCCTTATCTCCCATGTGCCGTCAGATACTTCAGAGGTGTGTACTGGGGGCAGATTTGCTTGCCGTCTGCTGTTTAGTCTGCACATTCTACTCCAGCCAGAACACTTGTGCAGAAAATATGCACAGAAGTGCGTTGTTGCCTCCTAAAGTGTATTTTAAAGTTTAACATTTCTCAACAATTTCTTTCATATCTGAAAATTGCTGTAAAATCAGTTGACTTGTGCAAGATTTTAAGCACATGTCACACATACTAACCATTTTCAAAAACTTTTCTCCATGAACAAGGCCACTAAAGGTAATTCTTCCTGTCTTGCTTTCTCAATGACTTATCTTTTAAGCAAAACTTGTGTTAGAACCTACTGACAACTTAGTTAAGAATTCTATTCTTCTAGGCAGAGATGATCTAGCCAGACAGCCCCCCGCCCCTTCCCATTCTTTTACAACTTCACTGTTCTCCGTATGCACAGGGAGCAAGTCTCAGACACAGAACTTGCTGTCTTCACTCCTC
>JADKXW010018468.1:0-10210 GCA_017315185.1 Bubo scandiacus | reverse complement strand
CATCGAGTGCACCCTCAGTAAGTTTGCAGACGACACCAAGTTGGGTGGGAGCGTTGATCTGCTCGAGGGTAGGGAGGCTCTGCAGAGAGACCTGGACAGGCTGGAGCGATGGGCTAAGGCCAACTGGATGATCTTCAATAAGGCCAAATGCTGGGTGCTGCACTTGGGCCACAACAACCCCCAGCAGCGCTACAGGCTTGGGGAGGAGTGGCTGGAGAGCTGCCAGTCAGAGAGGGACCTGGGGGTGTTGATTGACAGCCGGCTGAACATGAGCCAGCAGTGTGCCCAGGTGGCCAAGAAGGCCAATGGCATCCTGACTTGTATCAGAAATAGTGTGGCCAGCAGGGACAGGGAAGTGATCCTGCCCCTGTACTCGGCACTGGTGAGTCTGCACGTCAATTACTGTGTTCAGTTTTGGGCCCCTCACTACAAAAAGGACATTGAATTACTCGAGCGTGTCCAGAGAAGGGCAACGAAGCTGGTGAAGGGTCTGGAGCACATGTCATACAAGGAGCGGCTGAGGGAACTGGGGTTGTTTAGTTTGGAGAAGAGGAGGCTGAGGGGAGACCTCATCCCCCTCTACAACTACCTGAAAGGAGGTTGCAGAGAGCTGGGGATAAATCTCTTTAACCAAGTAATGAGTGATAAGACAAGAGGGAATGGCCTCAAGTTGCACCAGGGAAGGTTTAGACTGGATATTAGGAAGCATTTCTTTACAGAATGGGTTGTTAGGCGTCAGAATGGGCTGCCCAGGGAGGTGGTGGAGTCCCCATCCCTGGAGGTGTTTAAGAGTAGGGTCGACATAGCACTTAGGGATATGGTGTAGTTGGGAACAGTCAATGCTAGGTTAACGGTTGGACTAGATGATCTTCAAGGTCCTTTCCAACCTAGATTCTGTGATTCTGTGATTTAGCATCCCACCAGAATCTAATGATAAATTAGTCTTTCAATATTTTCTGTGAGAGTGTCTGACAGCCCTGTTGTGTATATATGGCTTACAGTCAGCTGAAGGGGAAAGGGCTCATTGTGATAAGGATATACTCTATTTTCTCAAGAAATTTGCATTATATACTTATAATAGCATATTCTTAATGTACGTACATGACTTGTGAATATTGAGAAGAAATCAAGACTATGAATAGCACTGTATAACTGTGATAGGAATGAGCTGCAAACTCTCAAAAAGGTTGAGATTGAACTGTACCTGAACCACAAGTAACATATATGTACATATCCCTCTCCCTGTCCTTCTCTTCCCCTTATGTGTGTATATGAATAAACATTTACAATACTACTACATATTATTAGTATTAGGTTACATTGTTAACAAATAGTCAGGACAATTTCTGTTAGAAATTATTTCCTTTAGGAAGGACCTTCCTAAAATCTGGCAAATTGAATCTGTGGTATAGATAACAAAACACTAAAGGACATTCCTTAATTCTTGGAGTATGGGCTAATTTTCAGAGGCTGGTGAAAATAAACTAGGATTTTTTCTAATATGCCTTTTCCCTGTTCCTCATCCTCAGGATAGCTGGAGACAGAACCATCTGTATTGCAACACAACAGTGTAAAATTTAAAAAATAAAATAATCCACTACAAAGGAATTTGCCAATGGAATTTTCTCTACTGATAGTTTATAAATATACTGCTACTGTTGCCATGCTGTAGTAATACTTTTATAAGCCCTAAATGCATGCAGAGCTTTGTTTGTGTGTGGTTGAGCTCTTTAAGGTCAGCACAGTTGAAGAGGAGGTGGTCAGAGACCTGCTACACCACTTGGATGCACACAAGCCTGTGGGACCCGATGGGTTACACCCGAGGGTGCTGAAAGAGTTGGCAGATGTGCTCACCAAGCCGCTGTCCATGATTTACCTGAAGTCATGGCTAACTGGGGAGGTCCCATTGGACTGGAGGGTGGCAAATGTGACATGCATCTACAAGAAAGGCAGAAAGGAGGATCTAGGAAACTATAGACCTGTCAGTCTGACCTCGGTGCCAGGGAAGGTCATGAAGCAGGTCATCTTGAGTGCCATTAAAATTCATATAATGGACAACCAGGGGATCAGGCCCAGTCAGCATGGGTTTATGAAAGGCAAGTCCTGCCTGACAAACCTGATCTCTTTCTATGACAAGATGACCCAACTATTGGACGAGGGAAAAGCTGTCAGTATTATCTACCTGGATTTTTGAAGAGCATTTGACACAGTTCCCCATAGAATTCTCATAGAAAAACTGGCTGCCCATGGCCTGGATGAGCGAACGGTCTGCTGGGTCAAGCATTGGCTGGATGGACGGTCCCAGAGAGTGGTGGTCAATGGAGCTAAATCCAGCTGGTGGCCAGTCACAAGTGGTGTTCCTCAGGGCTTGGTGTTGGGACCATTTCTGTTCAACATCTTTACTGATGATCTTGATAAGGACATAGAGTGTATCATCAGTAAATTTGCAGATGACACCAAGTTAAGCGGGAGTATCGATCTGCATGAAGATAGGGAGGCACTACAGAGGGACTTGGATACGTTGGGTCGGTGGGCCAACGTTAACGGGATGAACTTCAGCAAGGCCAAGTGCCAGGTCCTGCACTTGGGCCACAACAACCCCATGCATCGCTACAGGCTTGGGGAGGTGTGGCTGGAGAGCTGTCTGGAAGAAACGGGTCTGGGGGTTCTAATTGACAAGCAGCTGAACATGAGCCAGCAGTGTGCCCAGGTGGCCAAGAAAGCCAACGGCATCCTGGCTTGTATTAGAAATAGTGTGACCAGCAGAAGTAGGGAGGTGATAGTCCCCCTGTACTCTGCACTGGTGAGGCCACACCTGGAGTATTGTGTCCAGTTTTGGGCACCTCAGTACGAGAGATATTGAGGTGCTCGAATGAGTGTAGAGGAGGGCAACGAAGCTGGTGAAGGGTCTAGAGAACAAATCCTATGAGGAGAGATTGAGGGAGCTGGGACTGTTCAGTTTGAGGAAAAGAAGGGTGAGAGGAGACCTCATCACTCTCTACACCTACCTCAAAGGACATTGTAGAGAGGTTGGTGCTGGTCTCTTCTCACAGGTGAATAGTGACAGAACAAGGGGGAACGGCTTTAAACTCCAACAGGGGAGGTTCAGAGTGGACATTCGGAAAAAAATTTTCACAGAAAGAGTGGTCAGACAGTGGAATAGGCTGCCCAGGGAGGTGGTGGAGTCACCATCCCTGGATGTGTTTAAGGGTTATTTAGATGAGATGCTGGGGGATATGATGTAGGGGAGAACATTGTAGAGTAGGGCTGATGGTTGGACTCGATGATCCCAAGGGTCTTTTCAAACCTGAATGATTCTGTTATTCTGTGACTCTGTGAGGGCCCAAAACTGGACACAGTATTCGAGGTGCGGCCTCACCAGTGCAGAGTACAGGGGTAAAATCACTTCCCTGTCCCTGCTGGCCACGGTATTTCTGATACAAGCCAGGATACCATTGGCCTTCTTGGCCACCTGGGCACACTGCTGGCTCATGTTCAACCAGCTGTCAATCAACACCCCCAGGTCCCTCTCTGACTGGCAGCTCTCCAGCCACTCCTCCCCAAGCCTGTAGCGCTGCTGGGGGTTGTTGTGGCCCAAGTGCAACACCCGGCATTTGGCCTTATTGAAACTCCTACAGTTGGCCTTAACCCATCGCTGTGGATGTTGGATGATTCTAGCTGACATACCATCAGTTCAGATTGTAGCTCCATTTTTTTAGTAATGTATTGCGTTTAGTACTTGCAAATCAGCATTCATTCTTGATAGGTCATTGCCCTTTGTGGAAACAGATGGGTGATTCACAGTTGGATCTTAGACTCAGTATCTCAGGGGTACAAAATATCTTTATATTTCTTGCAAATATCAGAAGAAACCTGTTTGCTTCAAAAGATGTTATGTGGGCAATGCACATGATCACACATGCTTATTACAGTGCCTGAGTAGTATTCTAAAGTAGTTATATTGAAGAAACTGTATCATTAAGCAACCTAAAATAATGAATTTCCTCGTGTAAAAGTGAGGTTTTACATTATATTTTATTGATCTCGGTACATTAAGCTCAAATTTTCCAGACTTACAAGATACCAAAGGGAAGAGGGTGGGGAGTTAAACTGGAGAAAGCAAAACATAATGTTTCAAAATACAGAAGGCTTGTAATGGGAAGTAGTAAGATTGAAGATAGAATGCAGAATGATCCAAACTACTGGTGGCTGAGGTGGTGAGACTCATTATCACCTTCTAGGGAACCCAGCTGATATATCTGGGCTCAGCTGTGGCTGTCTGATACAACAACTCCTTAGTGAAATTCAGCATAACATTGAATGGTTCAACATTGTTTTTGTTCATGCTATTGTCATGGCTAGTCTGGAGGAGGTTACTAACCTAGGCTATCAACCTACCAAAGTTGTTGAACTGTTCTTGCACCTTTCTTTGATCTGGCATAAATGAGCCGCACCAGAGAATCATAAGCAGGCAATAAAACTCCTTTAAAAAAAAAATCAAAAATTTGATCAGCATTGTTTGAATTGAAAGTATGCCATATATGATTAGGGTAACTGTTCAGTCTCTATATTTTTATTGTAATACCCATGAATGCTACCATTCACAACCTCTTATCTTCCTTTTACCTGTTCTGAATAAGAGAGAGAAGTACTCAAATCGGACTAGTAGTGTGACACTTCTGTATAATCTGAATCTAGTACACCCAGACTCCACATATTTGAAAATGCCGTAGGAGTCATTCAAAGTACTATCAGTTCTCCTTCAGATGAACTTACATTCACACAAAAGAAAAATGCAAAAGAAAAGTCTGCAAGGAGGAGAGTGGAGAATTCATGAATGAAGATCTGAGGAAACCAAGTCACTTTTTACTGCAGAAGTATTGGTGAAGAAAAATAGGTGAAGAAAATAAAGTCTGTCCAGCTTATTTAAATAATATACTTTACATGTGTCAGGCCAGTGCAGGCTGTGAATGGTAGAAAATTATTCTAAGCGGGAAGGAGAGGAAATAAACAGAACATATTTGAAAGATAACTTAGATTTAATCATAGCTAGAGGTTTCAAAAGGAAATGCATAGACAGACATACTACAAATCCTATTTAGGAACTAGGCCATTGCATTTCAGTAGTGCCGAACTTCTAAGAGACACATCAATCTGTTTAATATTCCTGTGTCCTTTACATAAAACAAAAACCCCCGCAGTTTTTATCAAAATATGACATCTTTTCTGAACTAAATTTAAATTCTGGTTAATACTTTTCTTCATAGGGAAAGTCTTTATTAGTTCTAGTATTTCAAGGAAGTTAAACTGCTATGAGAAAGGGTATGATACTTCAAGACTTCAAAATAAAAGTTAGAATTATCTTTCCTTATTATCTGTAACATTATTGGTTGCTGTTCTGCATGCATTTCCTGAAGAATTTTACGTCATTATTTTTAAAACAGTGACAAACAGTGATAAAATAAAGACAGTTACTAAAATACTTCTGATAGATCATGTTAACTGCAGCCTACTTATAAAGGAATCTGCTATTATTAACCTGATTGCAAAAGTAACAACTACTTTTTGACCTTTTCCAGGTACTTATCAAACAATCCATTTTAATATAAGGAATTATTGTATCTGAATATCACTAATAAATTGAAGGTAAAACCCTGGGTGGTCTATAACAACCCATACAAAGCTGTTTAAAGCTAAAGGAAGAATGGGTTTATCCCCTAATGAAGCATCAATATTATCACCAGTAAACTCCCAAGGGAAAAAAATATGTGTTTATGGCCAGTTAACCTTAAATGCATATATTTTACTAATACAATAAACTGGTTAACGGATATGCTTTCTTCTGCTTTGAAAAGAAATAGCAATGGTTTACTCTGTTAACTTTTGAAGGTAGGGGGTTATCTATCCAGAAAAGTTAGTATGATCTTTGGTGTATATAATCCACAGTGGATCTGCAGCAAGTTTATTACCTTTCTATGGTATAGTCAGTTCTGGATTACTTGGCCCATACTCAACAAAAGCTGGAAAAATAATCTCTTATACTGAAATAGACTCATGAAAATGATCAGAGAACTAGAAAATACTATAAGCTTCAGCAGCTCAATCCATTTTGAGAGACATTTTAGGTACAGCTATCAGCTAGCTTAAAGGATTAAAGCTTTGATGACATCCCTTGAACTTGTCAGAAAGATAAAAATAAGATCCAGTGGATGGAAAATGAAATTGGATAAATTAAAAAAATGGTCATAAGTATAAATACTTTCAGCAGTAAGAGTAACTGACTGTTGAGAAAGCTAAGCAGGAGCTGTTAGAATTTCCTACCTGCAGAAACTTCTTGTTCAGTATTGGTATTTTTTTCCACTAGATGTTATAGTACAGTCAGAAATTAATTTTTGTTGTTCTCCTATATTAGAAATATGTCTAAAATTATTCTTCCCAGTTTTATTTTTGATTTGTGAAATCTGGATAGGTTAAGAAATGTACTATATATTATCCAGGCACCGGTAGTGTATTTACTGGTCATCTCTAGTTTTTCTGTCAACACTAGTCATTTTTTCAAATAAAAGAAAAAATTTAAAAAATGAATGAGGAAGTAAAGTCAGGACTTATGCCTGCTTTTTGTTACACTACAGATACCTGCAAATAGATATCCATAATTTTACAACTCACAGGCAAACCTCTAGCTGCCTGCTGTAGTATGTGGCATTGGGACTTCCTTTTGAAAGCCCACAATAGTTTTGAAAGACATCCAATATCTTGTTAGAAATAAATATTCTCTGAAGTACTCAAAGCACCTCTGTGCAATTTGAGATAAATGTTGGTTACACAATAAGCAATTAACAGAGATCAGATAACACCTGATAAGCTAAGCCTTTGAATTTGAAACAGGAGAATCTGGACCCTGAATCAGTCCCTGAATGATATCACAATGTCTATACAAAGAAATTACAGTGGAAATATTTTACATATTTATTTCATTAACATTATGGTTTACTGGTTTTCTCTAGTATATCATTCAAACAGCTATATGGGATGAAAGCTCTGTGTACCCTTGAGGTATTTAACATCTTTTATCTGGCGATATCTACCTATTTATGACATGCAAATGTGAAAAGGGTATCCTAACCATATTTGAACAAATATAACACTACTAGCTTCAATACTGCATGAAATAAGCAGGACCTGAAATGGACTGCGATGACAACATAAGTGGGAGTTTGAGTCTAGAGGTCATGATGACAAACTTGAAAAAGGAGTGTGTGAAGTTATTCTTTTTCCTGCATACTATTTCTGAATAATCATGTATTATTCTTTGTTGCTCTTAAGAAGTCCTAGACTATCTTCTTTTTTTCATAATATAGTAACTATAACTTACTGGACACTCCATATTGTGTCGCTTGGAGGAGTACTCTGAGGAGTATTAATACAAGGGGACTTCCATAGATTTTTGGATTTGGCTGGTTCTACACTACATTGTAGAGCATGGTGCCCTGCTGAAAGGGAAGACCAAAGAACACAGTCACTTTTCTTAAAATATCTTCATCAAAGAAGGAAAATCCCTGATTCAGTTTGACAAACTAACTTTCCTAATTTAAACTGGAGCCTCAAGTTGAAATTTAAGCTTTAAGAAACCAGTTAAAATCAGTTTCAAATCTTACAGTACAAAGCTTGATGAAACATTGCACTTCTAGGCTTACCAGTAGAAACTGAATGGAGGAACACATCACTGCAGCAACTGAGGAGGCTGCAGAAACTGAGGCGGCTGCTGTTAAGACTCCTCAGGGCTTAAGCATCAAGTCAGGGTTACTGTGTGAAACCAGCCAGGGAAGTCAGGCACCTGGTCCAAAAGTAGACTCAGTCACCAGTGCAAAGTCAGGCATGGTGCAATAGCCTCCTGTTTGAGTGCAGCAGTCAGGGCACAGGAGAAGAAAATCTTGATGAGGCAGATGGGAATTTAGCAGCAGACAGGGACATCAGACAGGGTCTGCTCTTGCACTTAGGGATGGAGACTGCCAGATAGGTCAGCCAGAATGCACATGCACAGGCATCTGTTTAAGAAATGAAGGTATAACTCCAGGCAGAAAGTGGAGGTTACGCCATATGTGTTAGGTGTCATTGTTATGAACACCTTCCCTTGTTTAAAGTATGGAAGTTTTCCACAAAGAACTTATACAAAGAACATTTATGCAACACTTGGGATTATCTGGACAGTGGGGAAAATATTTAAAGTCAAATTCTGAGAGGAGCATCAGAAAATAAAAGAACTAAAGAAAAAGTCCAGGATACATTTATGGAATGATTGTATACTCATAGAATGACAACTTTAAAGAAACTGGAGTTTCATAAAAATCTGAGCATGTGATATTTGGACAGGTTTATTTTCTATCCCCAAAAGGATCCCTTTGATATATGTGGCCTTAATAAGTGTGTTATAAAGCTAAATAATACGAATGAAGTAGTCAAAACATAGTTATCCAGATAATTTGTAAAGTTGTCATGGTTTAACCTCAGCCAGCAACTAAGCACCACACAGCTGCTTTCTCACCTACTTCCTCGTGAGATGGGGGAGAGAATCGGAGAGTGAAAATGAGAAAACTTGTGGCTTGAGATAAAGACAGTTTGACAGGTAAAGCAAAAGCTGCTTGCACAAGCAAAGCAAAGCAAGGCATTCTTTCACTACTTCCCATCGACAAGCAGGTGGTCAGCCATCTCCAGGAAAGCAGGGTTCCATCACTTGGGAAGACAAGTGTCATAACTCTGAACGTCCCCCCTTCCTTCTTCTTCCCCAAGGTTTTATTGTTGAGCATGACATCATATAGTACATAATATCCCTTTGGTCATCTGGGGTCAGCTGTTGCAGCTGTGTCCTCTCCCAAATTCTTGTGCAGCCCAAGCCTACTCGCTGGTGGGTTAAGAAACAGAAAAGGCCTTGGTGCTGTGTAAGCATTGCTCAGCAACAGCTAAAACATCAATGTGTTATCAACACTGTTTTGGTAACAAATCCAAAACAGTACCATATGAGCTACTGTGAAGAAAATGAACTCTATCCCAGCCAAACCCAGTACAATCTGGTACATGATACTGTATTTGATATCTTGCAAATGAAGCGCTTGCTTAACCTAGCAAAACATTTTAAAAGGATCTACCAAAGATGCCTGAAAAATTGCATCCAGAGGAGGGCAACAAAGCTGGTGAAAAGGCTGGAAGGAATGGCCTATGAGGAGTGGCTAAGGGCTTTGGGTTTGTCTAGTTTGGAGAAAAGGAGGCTGAGGGTGACCTCATTGCTCTCTACAGCTTCCTGAGGAGGGCAAGTGGAGATGGAGGTGCTGATCTCTTCTCCCTGGGATCCAGTGATAGGACATCTTTAGTGCTGATGTTACTCATGCTTTAAAATGGATATTGGGTTAATGACATGGACACTCCTGTCATTAATCACTGTTCAATGATACTCTAATATTAATCCTTTTCTGTTTAATAATGTATAGTGTTTTCTAAGAGGACACATTACATAATTTCAGCATGTTCTGGCTGGTTGTATTTGGATACTTATCAACATCACCAAACAAAACCATAACTTGTGATGATGTCATTTAGAGAAGAGAAAGCGATGTTTACTGAAAAGTGCATGAACATCAGCATCGAGTGCACCCTCAGTAAGTTTGCAGACGACACCAAGTTGGGTGGGAGCGTTGATCTGCTCGAGGGTAGGGAGGCTCTGCAGAGAGACCTGGACAGGCTGGAGCGATGGGCTAAGGCCAACTGGATGATCTTCAATAAGGCCAAATGCTGGGTGCTGCACTTGGGCCACAACAACCCCCAGCAGCGCTACAGGCTTGGGGAGGAGTGGCTGGAGAGCTGCCAGTCAGAGAGGGACCTGGGGGTGTTGATTGACAGCCGGCTGAACATGAGCCAGCAGTGTGCCCAGGTGGCCAAGAAGGCCAATGGCATCCTGACTTGTATCAGAAATAGTGTGGCCAGCAGGGACAGGGAAGTGATCCTGCCCCTGTACTCGGCACTGGTGAGTCTGCACGTCAATTACTGTGTTCAGTTTTGGGCCCCTCACTACAAAAAGGACATTGAATTACTCGAGCGTGTCCAGAGAAGGGCAACGAAGCTGGTGAAGGGTCTGGAGCACATGTCATACAAGGAGCGGCTGAGGGAACTGGGGTTGTTTAGTTTGGAGAAGAGGAGGCTGAGGGGAGACCTCATC